>NEWO01000082.1:473415-488499 GCA_003013225.1 Phalaenopsis aphrodite
CCATCCACTAGTAGATGGCATCTATAATCTCAAAAGCTTAAGCTAATAGGCGATGTAGTATTTGTCAGGAAATTATTCTTCCCAACCATCACTTATCAGCTACAAACCATCTCATTAAATTGTATTTTCCAATCACTATGTATCATGTAGAGAAACTGCTTCTACTTCTTAATAAGCTACACAAGAATTCAACAAGAATACACATCTATGCTTTAACAATTTCTTTTGCCAATTGAACTTTGTAACGTTGCATTTCAGTTACTAGGGGATGAGGAATCGAACATCCAATGAGTGGGAGAGGAAATGAAGAGTTGAGCAAGGGGGGAAAGGAAACGAAAGGAGATGAGCAAGTCAAAGAAGAGGAATCAAATAGTTAGGAAGATGAGGCGAGGAGTCAGGAAACCAAAGGTTATTTTCGCCTTATAGAGGGACGCGCTTGAGAGAGGCATAGGTGTGAACGACTTACCTGAAGGTCAAGCGGCTCTGCAACTAGTGCCTAGGCTGACTAAAAAAAGACGAGAGAGAGGAAGATCGTGAGACGTGCGAGTGCAGAGGAAGAAGCTGTGTAGAAAAAGAAGCGTGAGTTGAAGCCGAAGGAAGAGAAGAGCAGCGAAAGGAATGAGGCGGCAATCACAATAGCTGCTCGTGTGGGAGGGATTCGAAGCCAAATCTATCTCATGCACTAAGGATCGAAATCATGTATGAGTGAGGAAAATCTTCTTCTCGCGTGATTAGTACTCTTCCGTAAGGCTTGGCCAGGAGTTTATAAGGTGATATATGTTGAATTATATATATATATATATATAAAGTAAAATAATGAAAATTTAATACTTGAAAGTTAATAGTTTATTTAAAATAATAAATAAATTTTATACTACATTAGGTTTTCAATTTTAGAAGAATTGGGGTCAAGATAAATTCAAGAATAAATCCTGCGACATCGAAGTGAGTACTCATTATTCTTTTGTTATAATAATATTTTATTTTTTCTTGACCAAATGCATTTACTATTACTGTCATAATACTGCATATCCATGATCTATGTTATAATGAATTGTGTTCATATTGTAAGAATGAACTTGTGCTTGCCTTTGTTTAATTTATCATTGAATCCTATACAAGAATTGATACTAGAGTTAACCCAAGTCACGACGCAGAACAACAAATATTATTGTTGACTCAAAGGAAAATACATTGAAGACTCAAAATAAAAGAAAGAAATAATCACACAAAGCAAGAATACAAAAATGACTATAGACACACGACATTTCAATGAAGACAACAATCTTTGATAAGGAGAGAGTTTGAGGGTGATAGTGCAAGCCCAGTGGTCGCGGTGAAGGTCGGAGAGGTGTCTTGATGCTGAAGCAGTAGTAGGACATCAAGTCAGCGATAGTGAGGCGTTGAACCGTAGCCGGAGGAAGTAGGAAATGTCATCAAAGGTTGGAATGTGGATTTGCAGGGGATGACAAACTGCAAATGGTAAGAATGGTGGCAGACGACCTACTGGGGCAGGGAGCAGAGACGGTAAAGGAGTTGGTCGGCCTATGAAAGGAGGGAAGGAGGGTTGTGGCATGCTGGGAGGAAGGCGATGGCGTGTTGGAAGCAGGAAGGAAGGTTGCGGCCTGCTGGGAGAAGGCGACAACTTGCGGGAAGCTTGACGGAGGGTTGCGACTCACTGGGAGGAAAGCGATAGTGTTTGGAAGGGAGGCAGCCTGCTGGGAGGAAGCGACAGCGTGCTGGAAATAGGACTGCAGAGGTGATGGCCTGCTGGCTACAGGAAGGTGACGATGTGGCGGATTTTAGATGTGTAGGATGAGGTCTTGCGGTTGGGTAACAGACAGAGGAGCTGCATAAATGTCAATATCGATCTGTCTCTCGGAGGCTGTGGACCATGTCTACTGTTGAATCTTTTAAAGTAATTCACGATCGGTTCAATCGGTTGTGTAGTGAGAGTAATCTGATCATTCTCGTTTGGCGTTGGCGTCGATGGTACTGTGCCGTCCTAACATACCTTCGGTCGTATCTGTCATATATCTGGAGCGGGTGTCTTAGTCCTCTCGTCCGGTGTCGCCACTAAAACTGGTCGCATGGACACCATTGCTTGTAAGGGCTCCTGTGATCTCAGGCTCTACCGAGGGAAGTAGGATGATGTGCTTCCTTTTCTGGTTGGAGGAAATGTGTTCCTGAATCCATCGTGCTTAGTTCTCTAGTCAAACTGTCACAGTCGTCCCAACATAAGGTGGCAGACATCTATATGGATCACGTCACACCACATCTGGTCATTCAACTAGCCTCCTATTGAAAACTCTACCAAGCACCTCCTGTCGATGTTGACCTAATTCTCCTTTTTCAGTTGCGTCTGTGAGTACAACTTGGAATGCCTCTGCGTAGTAATTCCCAGTTTATTTACCATCTGAGTCGATGTCAAGTTCTTGCTGCTCCCACTATTGATGATAAGACTGCATTTCTTTCTGTTCACTGTGCAAAGGGTGTATAAAATGTTGTGGCGAAGCCACTGCGAATCCCTCATATCTTTGGTGCGTTGAATCCGTTGAATCACAAGTGCTTCTCCTTCATATAGTAGAAGCTGACACACCTCACATTGTTCCTCACCACCTTTCTGCTCCTCGTTAACCTCTTCCATAGCGCCCTACTCCGTAAAAAGATACAACTCTGCTTGTCGGGCAGCTGGAGGCTATGTACCCAGATCTGTGGCATTTGAAACATTTTCTGACAGGTACTGTAGTCTACTTCTTCTCATTGGGGGTGGCTTTATCCGTATCTGAACCAATTTTCTCAACCCCTACGATTTGCTCTTGTTGGTGTCTCTAACTATGTGTGGCTACTTACCCTGCTTCTACCGCCTCTCCACTTTAATGCGAGTGTCTGGACATCCCCCAATGTCCAGTATGGTTGTAGCTGCACCACATTGCTATAACTAGGCCTCAAGCACCCAAGATGTTTGGCTACTGTATTCTCCTCTGGGTCTGTCAGATTGCACTTCAGCTGTAAGTGGTTGAACCGAGCTTTGAACGCCACTGAAAGACCCCCCTCTACTATAAGTGGAGTTTCAGGAACATCTCCTGGCGATAATGGGTTGGGAGGTACTTCTTATGCATTGCCTTCTTCATCTTCTCCCACCTAGTGATATTCTCACCGCCTTCTCTTTTCCTCTGCCTCTGCATATTCTCCCACCATGAGGAAGCGTCCTTCTTCAGTTTGATGGCGGCTAGCTTGACCGACCTATCCTCTTGCACCTTTTAATGCTCAAATATCCACTCAACAGATTGTAGCCAATCTAGGAATTCATCGGGATTCATGCCTTCTTCAAACTCGTGTAAGTTGACCTTGACTCCGTAGTCTCTGTGTCCTCCAAATGACATTTTCTCTTGGAAATTCTCCCTCTAGGAGGGATTCAAATATCTCTCTCTAGATCTCTTCTTTGTATTCTGAAATGTTGTGACCTGCCTTCTTCATCACTGAAAGTCTCCTCATGGAAGGGATTCAGATCGTCATTTTTTTCTCCCCTTCAACTCTCCAGATCCCGGTAGATGTTAACCTCCTCCTGCGTTAACTCTTCAAGCTTTGCAAGCCTCTGGTGAAGACGACAAATCTCTCGTCGTATTTCTTCCCGGGTAGGCTCAGACATACTTCTCCTTGGTGGCATGATTGCCAGTTTGGGATTTGTGGAAGGAAAGAAAAGCAGAAACAAAAAAAGAAAAAAAAAGAAAAAAATAATGAAAAGTTGATAGAAAAAAAATTGTTGTGGTGGCTTGGGTAGGGGCAGATGCTAGAAAACCTTAGGATGAGGCTAGAGTTGGGCTAGCTCTGATACCAAATGATACAAAAATTTACCCAAACCATGACGAAAAACAATAAATATTATTGTTGACTCAAAAGGAAGATATACTGAAGACTCAAATTAAATGAATGATTACACAAAACAAGCATGAAAAAATGACTGTAGACACACTACATGTCAACGAAGACACAAGAATCTTTGACGAGGAGAGAGTCCGGCTGTGATAGTTCAAGGCCAACAGCTCCGGTGAAGGCTGAAGAGATTTCTTGCTACTGTAGTAGGAGCGGGGCAGCAAGTCATCAATAGTAGAGTGTCAAACTGCTGCTGGAGGAAGTAGGAAACATCGTAGAAGGTTGGAACCCGAAGCTGTAGTGGATGGCAACCTGTAGGAGGCTGGAATAGTGTGAACGACCTGTTGGGGTAAGGAACAGAGGCGGTAAGGGAGTTGTTTGACCTATAGAGTGCAAAAAGGAGGGTTGTGGCTTGTTGGGAGGAAGGCGACAATGTGCTGGAAGCAGAAAGAAAGGCTGCAACCAACTGGGAGGAAGGCGACAAATTGCTAGAAGCTGGACGGAGGTCTGTGGCCTGCTGGGAGGAAGGCGTGCTGTAAGGGCAGCGACTTATTGGGAGGAAGGTGGCAACTTTTGGGAAACAGGATAGTAGAGGTGGTGGCCTGCTAGCTGCAAGAAGGAGACGGTGCGGCGGACTGCAGGTGTGCAGGGTGAGGTCCTGTGGTAGGCTAACAGGTACGCAAGCTGCATGCGGTGGCTGAGAAGAAGGAGGAGAAGTGGTGGCCTGCAGGGGTGCAGGGAGGAGTCGGAATGACAGGTATAATAACCACTTCAGACTAGATTACAGCTGGAAAACCTCCTCATCGTCAGTTACAACCTTCAAGAGGGAAAATGCCCTGGTAAAACCTAAATTCAGAATGCAAAACCAAAACCCGTCAACTTTAAGCCCATCATCCCCTATTTATAAAGAGGCTAGACTTATATTAGGTAATAAGAAAGGAGAATAATATATAATCAGGATTTAGATTTTATGAAATGATTTAAAATAAAAAAGAAGAGTAAAATATAATCAGGATTTCAGATTTAGGATAGGATTTAAAATAGGAAAATGTTAGGAAGGTAAAGAGTGAAGGAAAGGAAAGTAAGGGAAAAAGGAAAGGGAGGGGAAAGGGGAAGGAAGAGGGGAATGGAAGGTCGACAACCCTCTACCTTCTTGAGCACCAGTTGGTCCAGCCAAGCTGGACCGNAAGGAGGGTTGTGGCTTGTTGGGAGGAAGGCGACAATGTGCTGGAAGCAGAATGAAAGGTTGCGACCAACTGGGTGGAAGGCGACAAATTGCTAGAAACTGGACGGAGGTCCGTGGCCTGCTGGGTGGAAGGCGACAACGTGCTGTAAGGGCGGTGACCTGTTGGGAGGAAGGTGGCAACTTTTGGGAAACAGGATAGTAGAGGTGGTGGCCTGCTAGCTGCAGGAAGGAGATGGTGTGGCAGACTGTAGGGGTGCAGGGTGAGTTCCTGTGGTAGGCTAACAGGTACGCGAGCTGCATGCGGTGGCTGAGAAGTGGAAAGAGAAGTGGTGGCCTGCAAGGGTGCAGGGAGGAGTTGGAATGACAGGTTTAATAAACACTTCAGACCAGATTACAGTCGGAGCACCTCCTCATCGTCAGATGCAACCTTCAAGAGGGAAAATGCCCAGGCAAACCTAAATTCAGAATGCAAAACCAAGACCCTCAACTTTAAGCACATCATCCCCTATTTATAAAGAGGCTAGACTTATTTTAGGTAATAAGAAAGGAGAATAATATATAATCAGGATTTTAGATTTTATGAAATGATTTAAAATAAAAAAGTAGAATAAAATATAATCAGGATTTCAGATTTAGGATAGGATTTAAAATAGGAAAATGTTAGGAAGGTAAAGAGTGAAGGAAAGGGAGGGGAAAGGGGAAGGAAGAGGGGAATGGAAGGTCGACAACCCTCTACCTTCTTGAGCACCAGTTGGTCCAGCCAAGCTGGACCGAACCCTAGGCCGGCTTTCCCCAAAGCTTCGTGTCAATAATATGGATTGTTATGCAAATAAAAATAAAATATTTATTATTAAAAAGTGATATTTTTATTGTATCTGTTTGTGCATGTTTGGCTATAATGAAACCACCCTTTTATGGTACTAGCGAGTAAACACCAATGTACCCGTGCACGTGTATGAAAAAAGATATTGATATTGAAGTATCTTAAGTGATATAATTTATAGACAGTGCTCCTGTGACAGTTGTACAAATATAAAATGATATCGAATGTTATTGCTATAGTAAGATTCATCAATAGCATCTTAAATATTAATATTGATTTATTAAAAGTTTAACTGGAATGCATCTTAAATGTTAAAATTGAAAAAAGAGGATTGGTAAAAAGTCAACCAAACTATTGGTGGATTTTTCGGCCTTAATTTTTTTAAATTTTATTTTTTTTTTGCTAATTAATTTAGTAATAATGCTTCTTAAAAGAAAATGTTATCAAATAAATGACTATTGATTGTTTCTGCCCATAATGTCTTTGATAAGCTTACAATTACATTATTCACATAAATCTTACTCTTTTAAGATTTGCCTTATTATAGCATTAGACTGGCACATTTTTCTGAGGTGTTACTGAAGATTACTGTTAGCTCTCAGCTGAGTATCAGCCAGAATTTTTACATTATTAAAATTTTAAAAAACTTTTTTTTTCTTAGTTTCAAGAAATATTCCCATTAAGTTAGTAAAAGATAGAAAATACCTTGCTCTACCATTTGACTCCTTGCAAGACCCTAAATATCTAAATGTGCATATTCTAAATTTTTTTAGTTTTACATTTTGTTGTGACAAATTTTAATCTCTTGAATTTTCTGCCATATTGTGTTTGCAAAAACTCATATCTGTAAGCATCGTATTTCCAAAGAGCCCTTGTTAGTACAATTCTTCCTTTTCTCCCTTAGGCTTACATGTCTTAATCTTTGATGCCAAAAGTTGATTTCATCAGCAAGGTTACAAGGCATGCTAATATAACCCCTAATCACTATTTTAACTTATAGTTGTTTACGCTCTATTTCTATGAACATTTATGATGATCAAAGAGCTTTTGCACTTGCACACCTGTAATCTTTCATCATTGCTTTTAAAATTGTATTAATTGCGGTCTAGTGGACCAAGAGAAATCGAATTTCCTCAAAGCTCTAGTACATATCTCAAGTGCTTGAGAGTCTTTCCATACCATCATGGTGTTTGTGTTGAATAACTCTTTCACCTTAAATTTTACATGCTTTATTTTTTCTAAGATAAACTATGCCGCCTTTATCCTTTAAAATGTCAAACCATTTCTTTTTTGGGCACATATGCTAGGAGCATGAAGAGTTTAGAATTCAGTCTTTGCTTGGATCGATATCTGACACTGATAGAACCTTGGCACTATTTTAGCCTTTCTTTGTTTTGGCATCTCCTCCATTTCTAACCCCTTTATTGGTTATTTTTCTTCCTCTTTGGGCAACTTCTTCTTGAAATGGTCTTTTTACTTGGATCTTGAATAATTTTTGCAGTTCAGCTCATATATTCTTTAATTTTATGCCTTTTTTCTTCTGACAGCCAAGAAATTTTTTCCATGAAGTTTATTGTCAACAAAATGTTTGTACATACTTGGTAGTGAACATTGGAGAATAATTGCTTGATCTTCTTTTTTTGTTCCTATACTTACGCTTTTCAAATCAATTACTAATCAATTAAACCATCTACATGCTTATTCAAGGGTTAGGAGCCCTCTATTTGCAATGCATTTGATATCTTCTAGAGATACAAATTATTTGCCAAAAAATTCTTGAGATACTGGGATTTTGACATTCTCCATATGTCTATGGCTGCTCTTTCATCCATAGCTTCTCGAAGTATCTCTTCCTTAAGACTTGGTAGAATTCCACTGTGAGCTTTTTCCAATACTCTCCACGTGAATTTTTTTTTTTCTACTTTTAGTATTGCCGCCTCCAATAGAATCACAACCAAGTGATGGTGCTTTGTTAAGTATCTTTATTTTCACCCCCCAGAGCTTGAAATGATTGGGAAACTTTTTGATGTCATTCTTGGTCATCAACATCTTGCTTAACCTTTTCCTGATTGATTTAGCTCTGATTCCCCTTGTAGAGAAATTACTTGATAAACGTACAAGAAATTAAAAAATAACGCACACCTATGCTTTAACAATTTTGCTTCTGTCAATTGTACTTTGCTGTCACATGATCTTACTTGTTGATTCTCCAGCTGCTACAATTGATGTCCAGCAACCTTCAGCCGTGACACTTCTTCTCAGCCCCTTGATGACCACGACAACTGTTTTTTTGGACCTTCTCTTCAACTGTCCCAACGCCTGCACTCTTCAGCAGCCACCTAGTTTGGTTCTTCTTAAAAACCTGCCATCCTTTGACCGGCTGAAGAAAAGATAAGTACAGAGAATGGAGGGAGAATAGAAAAGGAAATAGAAGATAAGAGATTCACTACAAAGAAAATGAATTGAATGTCTTTGATCCAAAGGGGCGAGGGTGTGTTTAGTGTCACACCTCAAGCTAATTATGTAAACTGAAAATTACAGAAATAATCCCTAAAATAAAGAAAGTATACCAAATCAATCACCTCATTTTATTCGCCGAAGTGTATTTTTGAAGCTGTATAATGCATGAATATGAATGATTTTAATAGAGAGATTAAGAATGTGAGAGTTAGTGATTCTCTTGTGTATATTTTCTTGCACAGTAAAGAAAGCCCTCGTCCAATTTGCTTTTAATTTTATTTCATTTTGTTGGATTACTTTAAATTGGTATAAGAGCGAGTTTCACTCGTCTTGGCTTGACCATTTCTTAAGCATCAACTAACAATGGTGAGGAAAGTGGTTCATAGAGAGTGAGGGTTTCCTACTATTTAGGTTAGTTATTCCCTCATATAATGTGAGAGCAAGTGCTTCTAGATGAGTTATAGGCGAGTGACTTCTTAGTTTAACTCGTCTAAATTTTACTTTATGGTATTGAATTATCTTTTTCCATTTTGTTTATCATATTTTATTTTCTTGTGCTATATTAATGGATAATGGCACTTAATATTTTAGAAACTCAATTTTTAGTTCACTTCGGACATGGATCTAATTGTCCTCTTCATGTTAATCTTAACAATCTTACCTTCATATGAGAATTATCCACATCAATCATCACTGCCCTCAAGAAGATACTATATATATATGTATATATTTAATATTATCAAATATTATATGGGTACTACTCGCCCATGAACCCTTATTTGCCTTATTTCTTTCTGAAGTATTTCATGAGATTTATAGATTTTGTGCAACAATTTATTCTAGCTGGTTGAATACCTCTACCTATTAGAAAGGTTGAACGGCAGAGGCTATGTTGAGCCTTATACAATAGTGAATGGGCACTTATTAACTCATTGGCTTTATATATTGTATTGATGGGTGCCCATCTACTAGTATGTTGGACTAAACTTAGTCCCATTGTATTGTTTTCTTCTGACAAACCCAATAGTAATGGGTGCCTCATGTATTAGCTACACATACCTTCTTTGTCAGAAAGGATGGTGTGCCAACCACCCTAAATATTTGCATATGCTGTGGTCAAAACATTTAGAAGCATTAATTTTTCAGATTTCATTAATAATTTTGTAAATAGCGGAAGTTTAATAATAGTTTTGTAAATAGTGAAGTATTTTTTATGTTAAGCATGAATTTTTCCTTTTTTCTAACTTGCAAACGTTGTGCAGTCCTAAAGAAAAGTGACGCTTTCTTTGTCTTATTTCCATTCTGTAGTACTTCCAGTGCTTGTGCTACCATTGCAAAAAGGCAACTTTATCGATATAACATTTGCTGGCTTTGTTTTACTTCTTTGAATAATAACTGTTATGGCAATTCTTTTACAGAAAGCCATCATTATAGTGAAGAATGAGTCCAAACCTGAATTTTCATCACAACCAGCAATATTTATCAGCTGCTCCCATGTAATAAACCAGCAATAAAGTGTTTTTGCTGCTGGCATAGGATCAGGTTCAGTTTCCATTCAGTCTACTGAATATTGTTTAATCTTCTATACCTTGATGATAATGTCTTGATCTTCCTCAGGGAAAGATCACTTGTGATCGTGATTGGCGAATCACACCCTTTGCAATAAGGATGCAAGTTTGTCATCTGCACCAGTTTTTACTTAATAGGTATGTATGTGAATATTTGATTGCATGCTTATTTCCATGTTCATATTGCTTATGAGCTCGTCGCTCGTTTGACTTTATGCCTACTTAAAATAAATAGAAAATCTATACCTTGTTTCCCTTGGATTATTATGAATGATTATTCTCCTTATTTTGTTATGAGAGAATAGTGGAAAAACTAAAATTTGTTTATTATGTTCTGGTTGGCTTTTAGTGTGCAAAAACTTAGAAATTAACATCGTTAGGATACCAAATATAATTGCTTGTTAAAAATGCTCTGAAAATTAAACCACTTAAATGCTACAGGGAAAAGATTCTGACATCACAATTCTATTCAGAATATCGGATTAAATCGCTGATATAACCTACTGAATCTGGATATTTTCCAATGCATTATTAGTATTATTATTATCAGTGTTGTTGTTGTCATTGTTATTTTGTGAGCTGGAATTCAGATTCTGGCATGATATACTGCATCCATCTCATGCCATCTAGCTCGTATATCACTTCACTCATTCTCGATGCAGGTCACGAATTTTATGTAACATTGCAACTGGGATTTGACAGAACTAATGCACATGTAATGATATAAAGGTGCAGGTGCCTTCACGGTGGTGACATTAATGTAATAGCCCAATGTTTATATCATTTAATTATCTAAAATTTTGATAGTTATTACCATCTATTTGTGAGTAGAATATTTTTTTGCTTGGCTTCTATTCACTTGCTAAATGGTTGCCAGTCAAGTCAACTTATAATAAAAAATAGTTCAAAAAGTTTTGGTTATTAATGATTATTTGTTTGTTTATTTTATGGAAATTTACATACATACCACAATTCTTATGTATTTACATATCTAACACCAAAAGTTTGATATTTACACTTAAACACCATCGTGTCATAACCTTATGAATGAAAGTGTGTATTTCACTTTAAAAAAGATGTTGATAGTGGTATTTTTTATGTGATGTTGAAGCTTCGAGTGGTATGCAAGTAAATATGAACATTTAGGCGTTAGGTATGCAAATACATAAGGATTGTGTGATATGTACGTAAAGATGCCCCTAATTTTTTAAGTTAGTAAGTGCCAGCTCTAGGTTGTTCGTAGGTTCGCCCTTTTCGGTAACAACATACATATGCTAGGAACACAATTAAGTTGAAAACAAGTTATAGTGGAAAAGATGAACAATTTTGGCAGCCTCATTTATGACTAGTAGAAAGAGCAGAGGATGGAATATCTCGAATGATAGGTATAATGAGCTTAAGGGACCCAAAAAATATTCCTATGGGATCCAACAATAATCCTGGTGAGGGTTTATGCACCACATAGCAAAGCTAAAATGGAGCTCTAAACGGTTTTTTCAATTGAGGTTTATGCTAAATATTTCATATCACATTAAGAACACCATTTTTTTTAATTTTTAAGAAGTTAGATGCATCTTTTCATGCATATGTAAGGCAAAATATATAGAAAATTCGAAGTTTAGGTGTTAGATACGTAAATACATAGGAATTAAGTGATATGTAAATACATAGGAATTAAGTGATATGTATGCAAAACTTCCTTAACTTTTAGTTTTATTCGTTCTTAAAAGTTGCTTAAATCTAGAATATGTTAATTCATTTTCAATCCCTTCAACCTAACTAGCGACATGAAATGAACTCATTAACGTCGAACCGTGTGGGTGCTGTTGGTAGAAACTTAAGCATCTTGATTGGTTTTAGGGCTCATCATCTGTCACATTCTCGAACTGAGCTTCATTTGGGTTAACCTAATGATAGTTCTATTGATTCATTAAAAGAAATATTTTAGACCAGAATTTGATAGCATGCATACCACCCAATAGCACAAAAAATTAGCTTATTCTCACAATGAAGGCTGTACTGTGTTGAGGCTTGACATAATGACACTTGAAGCAAAGGATAATCAAAATAAAAGGTTTACTTAACACACTAATTGAGACTGACTGTGATGTAGATTACGTTTTGTGAATGTTGTCTCAGCCATTCAACGTTTCAAGCATTGATTTTGATCTTGGCTTGATGAAATCATAGGAATATGGGCATTTGTCTTATCAAAAAGATTGCAATTATTGGCTTTGTTGGAAACAATCGATGCCGACATTGTCGTTAGTTGTGGGCATCGACATACAATCAATGACATTACCAAGTGCGAGGCAAATTCTTCTCACAATAACAAACTACATATGGAATGTGATAACATATTAATTTGTAAAGGCTAAAATATGAAATATAAAGGGTCTCTTAATGTTAAGCTCTTTTGACTCCCAATCTCCTAATTTCCTCAAATGTTCGGGTAATTTCATGGCTCCCTAAACTCTAATCCCATCAATCAAGTCTCAAATTTTGCGTAACATCATAAAATAAGTTTTCCGATCGAGAGTTATGGGTGTCAATTCGTCTGATTGGTAAGAGTTTTAAAAGATTTTGCTAATTGCTCGAGTTGAATTCTCGTCTACACTATTCATGTCATATTTTTTTCATAAATCATCAGTTGAAAATAGTCATTACAAATATGTTTTAATACCGCTCGCTATTGTCTTCTTTGATTGTTTTAGACATGCACATCAGATACAACTGCATTAAAGACTTGAATAAGATCACGAACATATCAAAATTATCATGATTTGAAGATGGTATGATTACAAGTCAATTGTGAATCAAAGATGGCTCAAAATGAGTTTGATAATGCCACGAAGAATAATCAATCATGGTGCAATAGGCAAAAACTTTGATACTGCTGAATACAATTGTAGCATCTATAACTCTGCGGAGTTAAATTGCTTCTTCTATTTATCAATACTAATGAATCTGACCTCAACCTGTATCTAATTATTTTTATTTCATTTTAAAGATTTAAATCTATGGTTAATGTGCATGCTTGAGAATATATAAAATGTAGTCTTCAAAAATATTACTGGACGTAAAGCCCATTTTTCTTCAAGTGAATTAAATATTTTCTTCTCATAAAATTTGTAAAGCGGGCATTTACAGAAATACCACTCATATCCTATGTATTTACATATCTCATACTAAAATTTACTTTTTTATTTTATACCACTCAAATTTTTCATATCACATAAAAATACCATCATTTTAATTTAAAATAAAATATATATATATATATATAATGTATTGTTAAGATTGTATATAGATATTGAAGTTAACCCAAATCATAATAGGAAAAACAAATAATATTAGTCAAAGTACATGGTTGTTAATAACAGAGACATTGAAATAGAAAATACCAACAAACGACACTAGCTCCAACTAGGATTGGGTCGATGGGTGATGGTGGTGGTTGGTGAGGGTCAAGAAGGTAGGCGGGTGGTGGAAAAGGGCCGGTTGAGAAGCTGGAATAGCAAGGAGGTTGTTTCAGGTTCTCTGGACAATAAACAAGTCACGACGATTGACAGGGAATGGTTGTGTTGGATGATCGCAACAAGAGGAAGATGGAGACTACAAGGGTAGAGGGTTGGGATAATAGTGACTATACCATTCAAGATGGTGGCAATAAGTAGGGAGTGTTGGAATAGTGGCACCAACAATTATGGATAGCGAGGATGGGTTGGAATCAATGTGCAAAACTTGGAGTGACTGGGGCTGTTGGAGTAGGCTGAAACAATAGTTCCTTGTGGTTTTGGATGGTGACAACAAAGAGGGATGTGAGGTATTGAAGAGGGAGGGAAAAAGAGTAGTTGGTTAAGGATAAATATCCCTGTGGGATCGAGATGTAGCCAGAGTGTCACTCGAACCTTTAGCGAAGATCACCACCTCCGACAAATTAAAACTGGAGCACATTCTCGCCTTCAGATACAACGAACGCCGACAGTTGTCCTTGATAGAAATATGAGTAAAAACTGACATAAAATACAACAAATTACACAAACGCACACACACACACACCAATATTATTGGCGCAAATCTCAAAGAATTGAATGGATAGAGAATATCGCTCAACAACCAAGACGTGAATTTCAAAAGGCACGATCTAGACCGGTCTTCTTAAAGACTGACAAACTGATCAAATCCACCCTCAACAAATCAAGTTTATGGGCCTACCTACGGTACTAACCGCCGAAGTTCCCTCAAAGCTGGTCGAGAGCAACCGATCAACCGACCGCTCATATCTTGGTAGAAATAACCTCCGCCTGGTTCATCGCTTTAGTCGGCCTAACAAAACATTTCGACTGGTTGTTCACCGCCACACCCAAAATTTGAGTTGTAATACAAAGAGAATTAAACCAACATTGATTATATTGAGGGCGGTTTCCATAATCACTCTTTCTCCTTTTTGCAATTAAGAACGGTTTCAATAACCGTCCCTTTCTTCCTGTAATTGTACAAATACGTCTCTATAATTTTATGAGACAAGAAAATGAATAAATGAATAAGACCGGTCTGCAAAATTCTTCCCAGCTTTTTTACCTGAGACTTTTCGATTACCCCACTCTTTCTCTCTATTCCTTCTCACGGCTCTACTCTTACTTTCGAGACTTGTGTTCACAAAAAAAAAACAACTTAAGATTTAACAATATAAAATTAAAATAAAGAGAAATATAAGATGCTGTGCGCAAGGAGTGGCCTCTCCCTGGACTGAACCGGCCGCGTGTGGCTCATGCCGCTGGCTTCCCTGCGACGGGTATCCCACATCAATCTGTGCCATCCGTCAATACATGTAAAAAAAATAAAGCGTAATTGTTAGATATGTAAATATACAGAAGTTAAGTGATGTTCATGTAAATCTTCCTGAAAATTTGAGTGAAAATGCATTCCTGTGATTTCCGCAATCCCTACGGCGCAGTCCCCCCCATTAGGGGTGTAAAAGAACCGAACACGAACGAACAGAGCTTGTGTTCGTGTTCGGTTCGTTTGAAATTTAGTTTGTTTGAAATAAGCTCGTGTTTGAAATTGTTCGTGAAGTCACTGTTCGTGTTCGTTTCTTAACGAACGAGCCGAACACGAGTCGAACACGAGCTGTTCGCGAACGATAAGCCAGTTTGACATCCTTAATA
>NEWO01000082.1:488514-513062 GCA_003013225.1 Phalaenopsis aphrodite
CTCATCTAACACTACTTTTCCTTGCGACTCTCATTCCGGTTAAATCCCCCTCTCAACAGTCTGCAATGGCCGCTGTCGCCGTCGCCGTCGCCGCCGCTGCCCACACTATCATCGCCGCCAAGCCTGGGTGCTCTTCTCTGCTGCCTCTTTCCTCCCGCCGCCGCCCCTTTTCATCCGCTCTCTCCGGCCAGCCGCTCCGACTCCGCTCTCGAAGACTCGCCGTAGCTGCAGAGCCTCGCCTTATGAATGTCGTCTTCGCACAGAAGAAGGCTGTTGCAGTTCTCAAGGGCGACTCCAAGGTTGAGGGCGTTGTCACTCTCATCCAGGAAGACGACGGTTTGTTCTCTTCATGACCATTTGGTGGATTCTTTTTCTATTTTACGAAATGCGTGCATTTTTGCTCGGTAGATCGGGAAAATTTTCAAGGGAGTTCGGACTTTGTTTTCTGGCGACGTTCTTTTGGTGGGGGAGAATTGAGGAGACTAGGGTTTTTGAATTAGGTGGTTGAAATATAGAAAAGAATTTGCGAGTGTGATTCTTTAAATTATGGAGTGATTAGGAGCTTGTTTGCTGTTGCTGGTAATTCAGCGATTATTTTCTTCTACATTGAGGTCGGAGACTCCTCTACTATGCTAAATAATTAAAATTATGAATGGTGAGTGAACTAATTAATTTCTCTGGGGCTACTGCAACACTCTGATTCGACAAGATGATTAGTTGGTTAATTATATGATTGAACGGAAGTAAAAAAAAAAAAAACAATCTTTCATAGGTTTCAACCTTGCACATGGAGATAGTGCTGGCTGTGTGTTGAAGCCTCCTGGTGCTCTTTTTAAGTAATAAGATTATTCTCATCTTTCTATTTAGCCTTTTGGAAAGGATTCTAAGATGCAACTCTTAGATTTCAACTTCATGTTTTATAATTAGATTGTTGGTTGATATTTTTCCTTTTTTATGTAAGGCCTCATTTGGTTGATTCTAGTTAGAAAACTCATTCTAGAAAAAAAAAGGGGGGGGGTTGATTTACTAGACCCCATCATCTGATTGGCTGTATTTAGAAATTAATCTTCGTTTTAAACTCTGCAAATATCTTCAAACCTCAAGTGTGTATGATTTAATTTTTACTCATAAAATGCATGAAAAAAATGAATCATTTTCTAAAATATGGTCGGTTCATCTTTGTGTAAAGCAGTGCTCTCCAAAAGCCATCACTTTGTGATGAGGAGATATTTAAGACTCCGATGAATGTACCTTTCGTTTTTAATACATATAATTTATATGCACAAGATATGTGATGCTCTCATATATTTATAATTTTCTTTTTATCAGGTCCCACGACTGTGAATGTACGTGTCACGGGACTAACTCCTGGATCTCACGGCTTCCATCTCGTAAGAGTTGCATTAAAAATTTAAATTTTCACTTTAATTCTTTCACATAACACATCTTTTGATCCTATTTTGTCCCATTAGGTAATAAATATAGGCTACTTCCTTACCAATATTCTTTTCTGCAGCATGAGTTTGGTGATACTACCAATGGATGCATTTCAACAGGTGAAACTTCTGTTATTTTTGTTCTAGTTAAATTTTGGAGTAACATGAATGCTAATGAATTAATTTCTAGTTGGCATCCTATATGTTCATATATTTTTTTTCAGGTTTGATTTTAAGCTCCTCTTTTATAGGTGCTCAGATCTGCTTGATTAATAACAATTTGATTAGTTATACAAAATTGCTATCCTTTCAAGCTTATTGCATGATGAAGTCTTCCTATTTTTGTTGTCTTATTCTTCCATTATAGAAGTCTTAGAATTTTCCATGCAGGTGCCCATTTCAACCCTAAGGGCCTGACACATGGTGCTCCTGTAGATGAAGTTCGTCATGCCGGTGATTTGGGAAACATAGTTGCTAATGCTGATGGTAATGCACATCCATCTCTTTTTCTTGGGGCATTTACATGCATAGCACACAATTCATAGGCATTTACATGTTTCACACCTAAAATTTCATATTTACACACTTAGCACTCAACTCTTTAATATCATATAAAAAATAGCACAATTACCACTTTTTAAAAGTGAAATACACATTTTCATGCACATGTTTGAAGTGCCAAAGTGCTATGCATGTGAATATGAAAGTTTAGGTGTGAGATATATAAATACATAAGAATTTTGTGTTGTGATGTAAATCTCCTTGTATTCTTTTATCAGTTTGAGAAGGACTAATTTTCTACCATTTACTATGTTAATAGGTATTGCTGAGGCGACAATTGTAGATAACCAGGTGTTTTTTTTTTAACCTTGAATTTATCTATTTTTTTTTTTCTTCTTGTGAGCTGGAAATTTTATACCATAGCATTGACTTCTAAATTTCCTCCACCAAATTTAGCTTGAAGCCTGTGTCATATACTTGTTTTGTCTACATTGATGTCTATTATTCAGATACCACTCGAGGGACCTAATTCTGTTGTTGGAAGAGCATTTGTAGTTCATGAGCTCGAGGATGATCTTGGAAAGGGTAATGCTTAGCACATCCTTTTTCTGTCAAAATTCCTGATTAGAATCCTTCCTTGAATCTCTTCATTGACTATTGTTATCCTCATCTCCATTTTGATTTTGAGTATGATGCTGATACGAATTGTGTTTTTCGTCCTTGTTTTTCTAGGAGGACATGAACTTAGCCTTACAACTGGAAATGCAGGTGGCAGATTAGCTTGTGGTAAGTAAATGCCATCCACAGTTCATTTCATCATGACGCTCTTACAGTTGATTGTTCCTGATCTCGAATTGAAAATAGGAAGATTTACATACATGCCCCATAATTCCTATGTATTTACATATCTAACACCTAAACTTCAATTTTTAGATACATGCCACCATACCTATGCATGAAAAGCTGTATTTCTCTTTTTAAAAGTTAAAATGGTGGTATTTTTTATGTGATATGAATGATTTGGGTGGTATAAATGTCAAAAATAAAGTTTAGATGTTAGATATGTATATACATAGGAATTGTGTGGTATGTGTGTAAATGCCCCTTTAAGATATACAAGCATGTAGAACCTAGTTTGTGCATAATTTTTACTCGAAGTTTCAAAAGTATGATAAACTATACTTAAGGAAATTGTTGCCATCGTTGCCATCTTCATCATCTTCATTGTTGTCATCCCAATTCTTTAAGATTGGCTTAATGTATTTCCATTTTCATTCATTCTTACTTAGTTTAGCATGAGATGATAAATTTATTCTATCCAAATTGTTTTGAATAGTTTCTATCGGTGTCATTATGGATATAATCTTTTTTATTCTTAATATTTTGATATCAGTTTTATCGACTAATCTAGCCAGTGTATTTTCTGCCTTTAATTGTACATGTATAAAGCACCTTACGTTTAATTGCAGCTACTTTATCTTCAATAGATGCCACTCTCATCATCCCTCTAATATATTTACTTCTCAATTTATTCTTCTTAGTTTTGTGCATATTCATTATATCATTTTAATTTTCATTATGCTTAAATTTGATTTTATTTTGCATGTCAATACACAAATTCACACAAAATAGTCAACATAATTGCATTTAATGAAATTCATTTTTCATGTTTTCGTGACATCCTCTTGTCACATAATATTTTTGAGGCACTACTCCATCTTTGCTATACTATCTTAACTGTAGAATTTTTATCCTCGTATAATTTTATATTCTACATGGTGGCTTATTACTTAATTCTATGATATCTGGATATCATTTTATCGTTTAATAATATTGATTAATAATTGTTAAGGCCACACATATTAATACTGTGTCATATGTAATATCTGTTCTATTAATTTTAAGCCTTTTATTTTTGAGATATATTGTTTATTATTCTAGCACATTTTGAACCGATAAGAATTATAATATGCAAAAAAGTTAACTAAGGCTTCTTACTAGGAATATCTACTGTAATCATATTTATAACTAAAATAAAATACATTAATGCATAATAACCAGTGCTATTGTAGCACTTATATGTTTACTTTTATGCTAGTGTCCATTTAGTTTTGCATGCTTTAATATCCCTTATGTTAAATATGCATTAAGAACACGAAGCATGCCTTATTAGGCGAAGTTATTTTTCAAATGTATCAAGAGCCTTATTCTATATCAAAGGCGACTGGAGACTAGGCAAAAATAACTACTAATGATTGAATATAACTGATTTTCTCTTTCTTATGTCTTCTCTATTTTCATATCTTTGTGCATTTTCATATTATAATGCTGATGCGTATTCATGGAGTGGAGAGAATGACTATTCTCCTCATTATATTGTTATCAAGATCAACATAAATATTATGAACAGTATATTTTGCTTGCTTTTTGTTTGTGTTGTTATCCACAATCCTCAAGTGATAATATGATTATGATGCCTATTGTGTTAATTGATACCATAGGATTGAGCATAATGATGATTGATGTGCATGATCTTTATTTTACGCATGGTATAAAGAGCCATGCACTAAGTATGATGACTGTCGATCGCCGGCATATTGATATTAATATCAATAAACTTTTACTTTTATTGTATTTATACATGTAAGGATGTAGCATGTAATTGTAGTTAGAAATACAAGAGTTGAAGTTCTAACAAGACAAAAGCATCAGAACAAACATATCATTCAAATACTTGGAAGAATTAGATTGGACCAATTGTAGATACATATGAATATAGCTTTGAAGGTGCATATCTTAAGATATCGAATGATGATGATTGTGATGTGATAATATTGATACGAGCCAACCACAAAATCGGCACGTTTTTTCTAGAAAAAATTAGGGTAAATTCAATATTTCTTCAATAAATCAAATAACACAACAAGAATACAAAGATAAGGTAGGAAATCTCTTCCAAACCCTAAACTTAAAACTCACAACTCAATCTCATACATACACCTAACCCTATACATAAAAGTCTATTTACACTCAACAATAATAATGATAATAAAAGACTAAATTTCCCTTAGATAAACAAAAGACTTGCCCTTAGACTAGGCATACGTGTAACTATACTCCCCCCCAACAGACACCTTGTCCTCAAGGTGGGAGAAAATTATACTATTGTTTGATCATGTCAGGCGGCTTTCACCTGGCTTACCATCTTTTCCATTTAATCAGGAATTCATAGTGACCTACACGAGTTCTAAATGTAGTCTTGTGCACATCGTTTGCCCGCATCTGAATCTGTTGGTGGCATAATTTTCAATCAATCTTAGGGAATATCACAACCCCAAATATCTCATCCTGTGGCTTATCGATCACCAGAATCTCTGTCAACTCCGTCTCACGTGTCTCTTTCATCTCAGTCAACTTCGATTTTGCTTGCTTTTGTTTCTCCACAAGCCATCCGAATGTCGTATTATTTCTTCAAAGTGTTGCCACTCGAGTTTGCTCCGGGTTTCATTCTTGATACCATAGCTTCCGCTCCACCTAAAGTTGTGATGTTGCACTCATGTCGTGTGAATCATTTTGGTTGTTGTTGCCGGAGTCTTTTCCCGACATCGTTTCTCGACCTCGTGGTGGGCGGGCCGGTTTTGTTTGAAACTCCATTATCTTCTTCATCATTTCTTGCATTTCTCTCATGCTCTCGAATCCATCATTCATTCAGCTCTCTATAGAAGAAAACCTATTTTCTATGACGGCAAACCTTTCTTTCATCTCAGATTTGATTTGGCTGATCTCTTCCTCTAACTTTTTCTCTAAATCATTCACTTTTTTTTGTTGTCATCACTCCTTAAAAAGTTTTTTATCACAAAGCACGAAAATACTTGCACGTTGAAATCTTGTCGATTAATTCAAGGGTTTGTATCACGAGAACATATGCCCGTCGTTGATTTGAATCACATTGGTACAAATAAGCTGAAATATAGTAGCTTTGTACATGAAATAACCTTCATGTTGAAATTAGTAGCAAAAATTCTGTCTGTTGAAATAAACCATTAATCCACGCAAGTACATGAAATAACCTTTATAGCTCGAATCGCGCATTCGCTATCTAGTCATAAGGCGTGGACGCTGCGAGAACCGGAGAAAACTGGAGTTCGAGTCTCTGTACGCCGCTTCCCCGTCATTGCCTTGCCAGCTAGCTCCAATCGCAACGGGATCACGTAGATAGTGCGAGAGGAAGAGAGAATGAAGTTTTAGATCTCTGTAGGGTCCTTCCCTTCTTTTTCCTTCCACACGACGGTGCGCAAAAAGATCGTCACTTGGTGAGGTCACGAGTATGTCTTTGCCTTCTTCTGTAAGTCACTAGCCCGCCGTTGCCTTCCCAGATCTAGCTGCAATCGCGACTAAATCAAGTGAGAAGAATATGGGAGCTTCAAATCTTTGTATGCCGCCTCGCAGTTCGCGCTGATCGCGACTCTATGGGGGTAGATGACAAAAACAATGTTTTGAGTCTCAGTAAGTCGCGATCCCTTCTCAGCTTAGAAGTGCTACTGTATGCCATCCCTATGCTGTAATCTGTGGTTGATAAAAACCTGAACGCCTCATCTGTCCGTGGTTTTCATAAATCAATGGCTCTGATACTAATTTGATACGATTCATCTTCAAAATCGACACGTTTTCTCAAAAAAAATTAGGACAAACACAATATCTCTTTAATAAATTAAATAACTTAACAAGAATACAAAGATAAACACCTGCAATTCGAGAGGTAGACGATCTCTCCCAATTCCTACAATTTGAGAGGTAGGAAATCTCTCCCAAATCCTAAACCTAAAACTCACAACTCAATCTCAATGCTTAAACCTATGCTAGACATAACAAGTTTATTTATGCCAACAATAATAATAATAAAAGACTAAATTGCCCTTAGACATATAATAGACAAACTTACCGGCATAGACGTAACAAATATATCAGATGATTTTTTTTACCAGGAGAGATTGAGAATATAAAAAGACTAGCATTAATGTCTATACCTAATGTTGTATCAGTTCGTTACTGAACCTAATGTACTGAGCAATATTGATGTAATTGATGAGTTTGAGCTTGTATAGATTATTCTCTACTGCCCATATGCTATTGTCCGACCCATCATCAATCGGTTGACATTTTTTTTCATTGCTTCCAAGTCATATATGCACTCATACATATTGGAATAATGTGTAAAAATGTTTGGTTCCTTGACTGATTGTTAAGATCGTTCGACAAGATACTACTTAGTTTTTTATATTACCACATATAAAAAACTAAATATGAAATATCATATTTAGTTTAATATGACAAGTATGGTTGTGTGTAATCATATGTTATGACACTTTATCATATATTTTAATATGCAATAAACTAGTGGGATCGATCCTACACTAGCATAAATGATAAAAATGTAGATTTGAATGCCAAAGTGAGGGAAGAGCACAACATTGAATTTATGCTATAGCATGTCACTGTTAGGTCAAAAAATAGGAGTTATAAATCAAAATCAAATGATATTTTTTTGGTCAAATTGGAAGATTTTTTTTTTTTTTCTAGAATGATCCATAATATTATATAATCTAAGACAATCAAAATCAAATAGATTGGTTCCCTGACACTGTTATAACTGATTTGAGCATTTGCATACCTCACAATTCTTATCTATTTACATATCTAACAACTAAATATGAAATATTAGCATGCATAGCCCTTTAAATTTTTAACATCATATATAAATACCAATTTTACTAACCTTTTAGATATATAATACATTTTTTCATCATAGTTTCATGGCATTGAATTGTTATAAATATAAGGGCCATTTACATAAATACCGCCCGGTTATATTTTTACATATTTAACACCTAAACTTTGCTTTTTTGCATTTGTACCACCAAAATCTTTCACATCACATAAAAAGCACGATTAAAATCCTTCTAGTGAAATACATATTTTCATGTATAGATAAGTTAGTTATATATATATATATATATATATCTTAATACTGAAGTGTAGAAGTTAGATATGTAAACATCTTACTAAATATAATAATAAAGCATGGATGTAAGATATGTAAATACATAGTAATTGTGCGGTATGCATGTAAATTTCCCTTGATTTTCATACCAATGATGCATAATCTAACTTAAAATCCTCTCTCCATTCAGGTGTGGTTGGTTTGACTCCCCTTCAGTAATTAATATGGAGCATCCACCAGTGCTGCTGAAATTTTGTGCTGCTGAGAGGATTTTAGATTTCTTTATGAGAATTTTATTCAGACAGCTTTAAAGGAAAAAAAAAAAATGGAGTCTTCATCATCTTCATACAGTAATAATGGTATTCTGTCCTTCACTGTCTTCATGTGTTTATGCTGTCTCAGGCTCATTAGCAGCTTCAGAGATGCTTATTTGCTTTGTCTGTTTTTCTGGAAGTAAATTTTATTATTTGTTTTTAATGATAATAAATATTGAAGAAATTTAGATATACTGAAACCTAACCTGATTTTAACTGTTTAATAAAAATTGTTTTATTGTTATTATATTTATTTTTTTAGGATAATTATTGTAATTTATTACATTATCAAATACCCATTGTATTTTTAATTCTTTAATTTTAAATTTATCTGGAAAAATAAATTTTATATCTAACACCTAAACTTCAATTTTTTCTTTTGCAATCGGTTCAATTTTATTTTTTTTAAAATTTAAATTGAATGATTAAAATTAGAAATAGAAAAAATAAGTAAAAATATCATATCTCAAAATTTTAATTTTAAATTATATTCAATCCATACACAAGTGAAAGTGTATTAAAATAAGATATTATATATTAAATTTATAAAAATATTATTATTATATTATTTAAATCATATCAAATAATTTTAAGTTTATTCTTTCATTCAGGTGCAACTAAACCTCGAACCTCTCTTTCATCCGATTTAATGTCTACGCTTCTAACATGATTTGATTTTGAATCAAGAGTAGAACCCACAAAATATTAACTTCATTTGAATCTCAATATCAAAACCATCCCGTATGGTTGTAAACGAACCGAGCTTGATCAAGCTCAAACTTGACTCATGTTCAACTCGTTTGAAATTATACTAGAATTGGCTCGTGTTTGAAATTTCTCATGAAAAGTGTGTCCATGTTTGAATTAATTTACATATTATTGTTTGTGTTTGGCTCAAAATCGGCTTGTTTAAATTAATTGAAAAATTAGATATAGGTTGTTGGATTCAAACATGCAGTATTCCATGCAATAAAAAGTGCACAAGTCCACACGAATTATGGTGATTTAAACTGAGATATAAATATATATAATATATTATTATATAAATAATATATATAATTTACTTATTTTGAACTAAAATGAGTCGAAAATGATCTGACAAAAGGATGTTCGAATTCAGCTCGCTTAACGAATAATTCAAACACATACTACTTAACGAGCCGAATTCGAGCTGTTAGCGAACAACGAGTTTTTTTTTCAATCCTACCATCAAACATGTGTCTATAAGCACATAGTGTTCAGAACAAACTATAAGCACATAGTGTTTGTGTCTACCATCAAACATGTGTCTATAAGCACATAGTGTTTGTGTCTACCATCAAACATGTGTCTATAAGCACATAGTGTTTGTGTCTACCATCAAACATGTGTCTTATTTTAGTTCAAAATAAGTAAATTATATATATTATTGAAATATCTATAAGCACATAGTGTTCAGAACAAACTAGAGGAGAAAAGAGAAGCACTGTAATCTTAGAAAACATAAAATGGCTAGCGAAGGTGATCACCACTAAATCCTAGAATCAATGGCAGCTAATAAATACACTAAAGTTTTCGGTGAACTAATAAGCAGGTTGGAATCTTAGGCCTTTATAAGCAAAACCTAAATTAAATTTCTACATTATTAGGACTCAATCGAATATTGTTCAATTTCATTTGCTCCCTATGGACCTTGTTACTCCTCATCACTGATCTTTTAGGCTTCAGAGGGTTGCTGCTGCTCCCAACTGCTGTATTATGAGTTGGTTGTACGCCTGTGACTGTTGAAGCCCTGTTGGAGGGTTATGCGAAAACAAAGGGCAAAAGCTCACACGACACAATCAAACACATAAGATTTATGGGGCTCACCGTTAAGTTGATTCGGCTATTACGTCCACGGGGAGTGAGATTTCACAAGCACCAGATGTGAAGAAAGAAAAATGACTTGAGGTTACAACTCAAAGTTCTCACCATATAACTCTCATAAGCCCTTAAACTCCTTTTATAAAGGAGTACTAGGGCATATAAGTAAATGAAACCAAAAGACCAAATTACCCCTAATACAATCAAAGTCATTAGGGCTGTCAATTTGGCTCGTTGTTCGTGAACAGCTCGTGTTCGGCTCGTTAAGCAGCTCGTGTTCGGCTCGTTCGTTAAGCCTAACGAGCCGAACACGAACAAATTTTTAAGCTCGAAATGTAAACGAGCCGAACACGAACAACAGTTTGTTCGCTCGTGTTCGGCTCGAAATGGCTCGAAAAAAAATTATACAACTCTTTTTATAACAATATATTATATATATTATTTATATAATAATATATTATATATATTTATGTCTAAGTTTAAATCATNCGAGCCGAACACGAGCCAAGCCTGAGCTCGCTCAAGCTCGGCTCGTTTACAGCCCTAAAAGCCATAACTACAAAATGGAGATTCTCTTTTTTTCTCTGATGCTTTGGCTTGCTCCGGAGAGTAGTTTGATTTTTTTTTTTATTACCTCCTTGTTACTCAAGCGTATGGATTTCGGAGCTCAATGTTTTGGTCAATTATCTATATTTTTTTAGCCTCCGTTATTCCTTATTATTCCTTCTTATTTATAGATTGTCTCTTTTTATTCTTCTTTGCATGACTCTTTAATCACAGTTACTTGTATGTATTTTTTCGATTAGTGAAAGTTAGGCATGACCCTCAAATTTGTCATAAAAATTATGTTTTGAGGAGAGAGAGGGGCGAGAGAAAGGAACCATAGTTTTTTATACCTTTTCATTTTCAAATATAACCTTGGATGCCATTATGCTTTAGACATGACAAGGGAAATTTACATACATGTCAGACAATTCTTATGTATTTACAAAGACAAAACCTAAACTTTAACATTTACACTCATAACAATTTGGTGTTATAAACATATGTATGAAAAAGGTGTATTTCACTTGAAAAAAATAAGCAGTTGTCATTTTTTTGATAGGACGTCAAAATTTTCAAGTGTTATGCATGCAAATATGAAAATTTATGAGTAAGATATGATAATACATAAGAATTGTGTGGTATGTACGTAAATGCATCTTATTTTTGTTACATTTGTATTTTCTTCTTGCATATTTTTACATCTAGATAATCATGAAAATAAGGATGAGGATCAAGCTTTAACATGCTTCTGGTCTATAAAATAACTCCTAAACATAGGTTTGTGGGATAGAAGTGAATTTGAATCACCCATCCTTGTTATCTCTCCCTTATTAACTCCACACCAAAATCCTCTCCTCTCCCAATACTTTTCCTTCTTACATTCAACACCAACTAGTTTTATGATAATAATAATAATACATGACTACACCCGCCTGCCTGCCCCGCACACATGCTCACACACACACACACACACACACACACACACACACACACACACACACATTAGGTTTCGTGGAGATGTATATTTGTTTTAGGGTTTCATCAGACGTTATGTTATGTGAGCTGCCACTCTCCACTCGTAATCCTATTTGCTTCTTTTTCGATGTAGTGAATTCTTCTCCTCTGCTTTTGTCTGGTGTTTTTGACATCAATCTATATCATTCTTCTTGATTCATTTAATAATCATCACATCAATTTCATAACATTAAAGACATTTGTTCTTTTCATCTGCATCTTAATTCATACAAATTTCCCATGTATCTTTCTGCAGTGATAGTTATAATAGAATAGTAACAGACATATTTAAGATTCTAGTGATGATAATTATGACAATTGCGGCTGACAAAATTATTTGAGTTCTTCCCACAACTTCCCAAATCTTTCAGCACAAAAGATGAACATTTTGATGAACCTAAGAAGATAAACCCTAAAAAAATTGTGTAAATTTTAGAAATTTGAGCCTCAACAACAACAGATAAGTCAATAACAAACATACAAATTTATTAAATTCTACGCAGAACAGAGTACAAAGGAGCAATAAATAAGCGGAAAGATCTTAAAATACCAGTTATTTGATGATGTAAATCATGACTCAAGATGCAGTTCGACAGGTATTGATTCCATCCTTGCAGTCATTCGTGAGATCATTGAAGGTCTCAATCTGTTTCTTGCCTCGCAAAAACACCTCTGTGTCCACCTCCACCCTCATGTACCGATCAAACTCAACAGGAACTCCACCGTTTAGAGTCTTCGTCTCCAGATACCACTCACTGTTTTCATCCCACAGATCTTTGAAATCATCAAGAAAATGGGTGGTGTACTTATCTTTCAGCGGGTCGAAGAAAGAAGTTTCAGGCTCATTGGTAGCGACGTACAGGTGCCTTCCGTCATCAATCTTGTCTCGGAGAGAAGAGAGTAAAGCATCAGGTGAGGTGTCAGCGGCGAGGTTAGGCCAGAGTTCAGTATTCTTTGCCTTCTCCCCTCGTACTACATGAACTGCGTCGTAATCCCAATTCAATCTCGAAGCTATACCGGAAACAATGTCCATTAACCTCCTGGATTTCCAAAGCAGATGCCATGGCCGCTGGATCACAGACTCCGTCTCTCCCTCGCAAACTCTGTACCAGTAGTTATCAGGCTCCACCGTCCCAAACTTTCTCATTATCAAAGCATCATTCACGTCAGCCAGGCTCATGGGCGTGGTCTTGAAATCCTCCACGAGGTGAAGCTTTAGCTTATCCTTCTTCTCCCACTTATTCCAGTCCTCCCAAAACTGCTGCTGGTCGAGGACAGAGGCCGAGTCCCTTAGATGCTCGAAATCAAAGTAGAATCTGAAGTCCTTCCCCTCCTCGTCCTGATTGCTCAAGCTATACATAGAATTGAGGCAAATGCTGAGATCCATAACAAGCGTTCGGTTTAAGTACTGAGCCTCTCCGAGCGCGCAGAGGAAGCTCCAAAGGTAATGGTTCATGCTCTTGCACCGCTCTCCACCGCCAGTGTAGATCAAGTACTTCCCGCTTCTGAACTTGCTTTCAGACTCCACTACCGGAAGGGTGTCGTTCACCGCCTCACCCACCACCGGAACCACCACTTCGGAAAGCAATTCCGGCGCACCCTTGCGTTTGAACTCGCCGCCTTTGGCCGACTTTCGCTTCTTCCGGGCGTTGATGCCAGAGTGATAGTCGCCGATCTTGACGACAGAGTAGGTGCAGTTGGCCGATCGTGTAATCTCGAAGCGCCTGTAGTCTTTATAGAATCCCGTCCGCTTCGCATTCTTAGGGCGGAAACGCCAAGCCATGTCGCAAGAACTGCCGTCGTCACTTCCTTGCACCGACTTACCGAAGCGGTAGAAATGGATGTCACGGAACGTCTCGATGGCAGCGCGCATCATGGTTTGAAAGATCTCCGTGTCGGCGCACTTAATCGGTCCGTCGGTGCAAACCTCGAGTGGGACGGACACTGCCACCCCTTCGGCGTCGGTGGCTGCGGAGGTCGAGTTTTCATCAACAGATAATATGATGTCGGAGAGGTTAATGACAGAAGAGGCGTCGGAGGTGAAATTGGGAGTCAGGAAGTCGTCGCCGGTGTGGGCGGTTGAATCGTCGGAGCGGAACGTGGCGTTGGAAGTGGAGATAAGAAAGGATGTGAGTTTGGTGGAAGGATGGAGGAGAGGGTCCTCAGGCTGGTAGGTGGCCGCGATAATGGTAAAGGCGAGGACGCCGAGGACGAAGAGAGCGAAGCAGAGGTTGCCGATGAGATGTAGGGCGTTGGGGCCGAGGTTCTCAGGCCGGAAGCTCGCCGAACGAGAGAGGAGAACTCGGCCTTGCATTGGTTGGAATTTCGCCGGCCGGCGATCTAGAGATCTGGCGGTGGAGAGTGGAGCTAGACCGAGGGTTTTGGCCGTCGGAGGCCACAACTGGTGGATCTGGATCTGGGGTTTTTCCCCTAACTTCATTTATTTATTAACACACATTTTCTTTTTCTTTTTTTTTTCAAGCATATCTTTTTTTATTTTTTTTTTAATTTAGAATTATAGTTTTATATTATTGAGATTAATTTTACTTAAAGAAAATAATTTTTAAATGCTATTTTTTAAGTCACAATATTTAAAAGTTTTATGAAAATATCTCATAAACTTCATAAATATTCTAATATTTTGAAAATTATCGTGAACTTGAAAAAAAATTAATGTCTTAATGTCTTTAATCTGTAACATAAATATTTTTCACTTAAATAAAAAAATGAAAAGGGCCTATGAGACATTAAGAAAGAAAACCTCAAAAAAAAAAAAAAAAAAACTATGAGTGTGGGTGCACGGCAGACTAGTGAAAATAATTCATTGTGTATATTATAAAATTAGCATCGCTTAATTGACTTCATGTGCTTGTGTTAGAACTAATGGAAGGCCATTGTGTTAGAAACAGTGCAAGATAATAACGAAAGTCAAGTAATAATAATCGAGTGATAGTTGCTAGAAAATGACGAACAGGAGTTGGTGGAGACATCAATTAGGTAACTACAGTCAGGAGATCATGGTTGGACAATGATGATTGGATGATGACAATTGAGCAATTGAGCAATGGTGTTTGGATGATGATAATTGAACGATAATTGCTAGATGATAATGATTACTATTAGTAGTGGTCATTGAACGCAACTCTAATTGTATTAGATCTCCAGGCTCCTTCTTAAGTCCAAACACCATTCATATAAAGGATTTGATCTATTTATTATAATTGATAGTTGCATTTTGATTATTTTAACAAAGGCCCTAAAAAATGCTTAAATGACTAATGTTATTTCTTTTCATCATAGATCATGTATTGAACATTTAAGTGCCTTAATCATTGGATTTCTCTTATGGAAAATTGAGTTCAAATAAAAGCATGTTAAATTTGTAGATTGTTTGAACATTTATTTAAAATGTTAACAACATTATAATTACTTGATTTGGGTTTATTTGAATTGGAAGAAATTGACTCACTTTTGATAACTTTGAGTTTGTAACATTGAGATGTTCGGGGATGTTATAAGTTTAATAAAATTGAAGCTAAAAAATTTTTGATTATAATTCAAGATGTTTTCAATTCAAATATTACATTGGGATTCATGCTTGATCAAATAATTTATGATAATATAGTACCCTCTTATTTTAATATGTTATATTTCATGTTGAAAGAAAATAACAAACTCAAGTACATGTCAAACTAACATTAATAAAATTTATAAATTTTTATGTAATTATTACTAATATCTTTGGCATCTCTTATATATATATATATATATATATATATATATATATATATATTCATATTAGAATATAATAGTTTGATAGAGTATTATTGTATTTGATAATTGGCCACCATGGGGCCTATAATGTAATAAATAGGCTTTCTTGGAATGATTCCGACTAATGAACATCTAAGAACTGCATGACCTCGCAGATTGATCAGACAGATTGAAGTTCTGGCTATGACTTTCGCAAGAGCAGATACACTAGTCAAATCCGTCTGAGGAGTCGGCCCTTGATAGCGATCCTCTGGAATAACAAACAAATGAAGTAAGGATCAGCATTGAAGGGATTAACAAATGCTCCCACTTTATTGATGAGTCACCTGAGATCTACGTCGCAATCTTTTCGGCAAGATACATCATATATATTTTGTACCGTACGGTCCATAATTTTATATTATTTTCCCCTTATATATTTAGGGAGGAGAGGGGCAAACAATGGGGAGAATCATCCATCTTAGGGCCCCCCTCTCTCTCTCTCTCATCTCTAGCTTCTAGTGAGAAATTAAATCATTTGCTCCTATCTGTCGTAGGAGAATCATCAAAAGAAACATAGAGTTCAGGCCCAAAGAATACCTCCATCCTGTTCTCCCTCTCTACATAGTCTCTCCCAAGTTTAACGAACCTACAAAAAATACAGGACCAAGGTACTAAAAAGTACTCAACAAGTAGAAAATTAATGAACAACAAAATTCATAAGCTTATCATTATGTGAGTTATTGATTTTCAAGAATTTTATGCAATTTACTCACTTAAGAAAATAAGTTGATGTTTTTCTTTCTTTTAAATACTCCCATGGATGTGTAATTACTTCATAAAAATTCTTTAGATTTTCTTTTAAAGTACTTTTTTTTTCCTAAAGGAAATTGAGAGTTCAACAAACATATATATTGCTTCTAAATAAACGTGCATTGTTGACATATATATTGCTTCTAAACAAACATATATACTGCTTTGGAGTCATAATCTATGAATGAAAAGACGTAATTCATTTTGAGTGAAATTTACTCGTGTTAATCTTAAAAATTTGAGTGTTGTGCTTGTAAATATGAAAAGTTAGTTGCTAGATAAGTAAGTACATAAGAATCATCGGTTATTTATGCAAATGCCCCCAAAAATAAATTGAAATCTTTCCGGAGGTGGAATGTGTTCACATTAACAGCTTCCAATCAATAAAAATCTCGCCTTTAGTTATACACGCGCAATTCTTGCTTTGGAGTCGAAAGTAATTGTACGACGACGGCAACCAGCACGTGAGCCGATTCTTCAATATATTATCTTCTGACAGTAGCTGATAAAATATTCTCAATTATAAAAATATATTATTATAACAAAACCCATAAATTTTATTCTTTTAACCCCATGTGAAAATGTTAATCAAGTTAGCATCTTTTACCATAAAAAAAATCTAATAATTCTAGCATATATCATAACACAAATTTGATCAGGAATTTGCCTGATAAGGCCGACTAGCATTTGGCAGCTGGGATCATATGGCCTAATGACTAAAAGAGCTAGATTAGAAGCTATCTAAGTTTATTTTTTGATATTTTAAGTGCTACACTACACATGTCAATACCAAAGTTTAAATGTGAAAACCGCACTCAATTTCAGGCTAAAAAACCAAACTTTTCATCATTTTCCATCTCCAACTCCTAAAAGCAAAGAATTCGTGTAGAAAAAAACAAGAAACAAGCTTTGGACTGTATAAACTAAAGAATCGTTTCCATCAAGCAATCAAACTATAGCATCTGTGAATTCTAAAATAAAGAGATTGTTAGAAAGATAAACTCTAATCTTCTTATCAAAAATGGTTGAAATCGTACAATTTGCCTAAAATTCTCCAGTCTTCAAGCTCAGTTAATCGGCCCAATGGCAAAAAAGATCTGAAACAGGACATTGAGCAAAGCATTTCACCAAACAGCTCTTAATTTGAAATACCCACCTTCTTGCAATAACAAAATCTCACCACATGTAAGATCGTAGCTCAGAAATCAGTGAGTGAATGCGTAAAAGATGGTGGAGATGTAAACAGAAAGAGCGGTGCAGACGAGGGTGAGAAGAGCCGCAACAGCTCGAACGGCCGCGTTACTGCCACAAGAAAGCATACCCAGCCGGATCTGTATCACATTAACCATGGAAAGCAAGAGAAAGATACTGCCCATTACCGATCCAATTGCCGAGCCAAGCATACCCAGGCGAAGCACGCGCGCGTTTATATGTGCTCTAAATGTCTCGTCCACATCGTTGCTGTTGAGAAGATTGATGGCGATCTTGAGACCCTGCGCGATAAGGCTCGAGAAGAGGAAGAAGCTGAAGGAAACCACCTCGAACACGAGGAGGTTGCGGACGACGTCTGGCCCGGCATCGCAGGCCGTGTTGTTCTCCAGGCTCCGCTGGCCGGGGCTTGTTAGGGAGAGACCCACGAAGACGGCGACGGTGAAGAGAGAGTTGACGTTCACCAGGCCGTCCAAAGCTGTTACGTGGACGCTCGTCGTTGTTGGAGGAAGTGAGATGCGCCTTGCCGCTGCAAAGTCAGATTCCTTGAACTCCGAAACTTCGGATCTGAGGGAAGAAATGGCGGGCATAAGAGATGACTGATGAGATTTTGGTTTAGGATTAGGGTGAAAGAAAGCGGAGATGTACTTACACTTCCATGGAATTAGATTCGAAATGCTCGCCGGAGGAAGATTAGGGTTTACGTGATTTGAGGGAGGATGGAAAAGAACGGAGCAGGGAGAAGGAATGCTGGTCTGTCAGCTTAGCAACTAGGGTATGTTTGGGGGTAAAAAGTTGATTGCTTAATACGTAAATCTGTAAATAGGTTACAATGAGGATATTCATAGCGTAAAAATTAAAAGATACAGGTAGGTTACAGGATGGTTATATGAGCTATAACACAGTTATAACCTCTGAATATCCTCCCTATAGGCTAGAGTAGCTCTAAAATTAGTAAATTATTACCAGGAGTTTAATTTTCTTAAAAAGTGGTTATATATATATATATATATATATATATATATATATATATATATATATATATATATATATATATATATATAAACTTTGCAGATATCATCTTTTATCTGATTATAAAGATAAGTTTTAATGATAAAAAATTTAAGAGATCAACTAAAATTTAAAGCAAAACGCAACTGCAGTGGTGACTTTACGTTAAGAATGGCCTATTATTATTATTATTCCTAATATTTTACATATAAAATATTAAAAACTATTCTATTTATATATATAACATTTTAAGTTTAATATTTATTTATTGACTACTCTTTGTTAAAATAACAGAAATTATCATATCTTTTCACCATTTTTATTAACTTTTTTACTAAGACAACCCTCAATTTGAGTTTGAATTTAATTAATTAATCAAATTCAGTGAGGACTTGTTCATCTTTCATTAGTTGTGGTTGTGGAGAGGTTTGAGGTTTTGAGTATTTAACATAATGTTAGAACAATTTTGGAAAATTATATCTAAACAAAAATTGATGATACAACAAAAACAACAAGTCTTTATCTCAATAGGTGGAAAAATTATTGCATACATATACCGCATGCAGAGATGCAGACGGTGTCTGATCTTGACCATAGATCACGACGATCTACGATTATGATGTATTTCGGTGGGTCCCACTTTAAATTTTTTTATTTTTCAAAAAAAAAATGATTGCATCATGACCGTAGATCACTGTGATCTACGATCATGATCGACACTGAATGCATCTCTGCATGCGGTGTATGTATGCAATAATTTTTTCATTTGGTGAGGTAGGCAAAGAAACGGAGCTCTCCAAGCACAAAAAAAATCATGTCTTTATAAAAAGTAAGTTCTAAAAGCTTAAAGTTACTAAGCCTTGTAAGTTGATGGATTTAAGAGATTTAGTTGAATAGAAGGAAGACAAGTCAATGCCTTCACTAACAAGCTCCTTTGGCAACTTCTTTGCTTCTTTTCTCACAGGGTTTCGATCGGGAGAGAAAGGAATAGGGTTTCGATCGGGAGAGAAAGGAATAGAAGGATGAATGTTTCGCACTGCAATTTTGTCAATTTCTCACAAGAGTGAGACAAAATTATAATTATAAATTTGAATTAATTAGTAAGTGTTAATTAATTTTAATACATATTAAGTTAATTAAGTTAATAATATTTATGATTTACTTTGACTCGATAATAGCTAGTTTTAAATTTATAAATTATTGATTAATAATTAACTTATTGTTTAATTAATATAATTAGGAATGAATACAAATTAAATCACTATTAATGATTTAGGGTTTAGAATGAATGAAGTATGACAAAGGAGAATCCATCGTCAAAAGAATGCGAGACTCACTTATCTAATCGGGCATTGCCAATTGAGCCAAAGCCAAAGACCTATCGAGTCAAGACAATGACAAAAAGACATCAACCTACCTTCCAGTAAATCTAAACAGAGGAAAGTCTCAGTTTCTAATTATCATCAACCATTCTACGGCTTCTAATCAGGAATCAAGAATTGAAAATATAATATAGTATTATAGTCATCTTGTAGGCTTTCTCATCGATGAGCTAAATATCACATTACAATGATTTACCCTCTGCATGATAGTCTAATCTCGCATCGCATGCAAGAACTCTTAATATAAGGATCGAGAGTCGATAATCAAACTAAAACAATCGATTGACAAAGCCTGATCAACCTAACCAGCCATGTCGACCCGAAGCTAAATAAACTCAGTCGACTGATAGCACCAACTCAGCCTAGCTGATCTGACCAATCTTATTAAGCTAAAGCAATACTAGCCCAATTGATCGACAACACCGCCTAAGCCTAACCAACTAGACCGGTCTTATCGAACAAATATATACCAGCTCAGCCAACCAAACCAGAGTAGATATATATATCTATATAATACCTATAATATCTTGTATAATCACCATTAAAGCAAGCGCGTAAATTTAATATTACTGCATTTTATGTCATTTCATGTACAAAAGATACAAAGTTACACATGAAATATCTCTGGCTTCTTAATCTCTATTTATCGGGTGTAATTCCAGCTTCATTCATTGGGACTAGATTGACGTGCAAATCAGGATTCAACATTATTCAACATCAATTATATCAAAAATAAATTTCGAGATTTAACCTGCAAAAAAAATCTACTAAACTCAGCTTTAAAGAATTCACTAAAATTTTCCAAGTTAAATCCTATATGCTGCCAAGCACCAGCATTGAAAAACAGCTCTCTTCAATCAAATCCACAATCATTCAAACCCAATATACATCATTTTCCTATCTTAGATCATCAGAATCTCATAATTCTCACAATCAACCACTCCTTTAGTTTCTGCAACCAACAAACTCCAACAAAAATCCAAACCATTACAAAAAAAAAAACACAGAATAAAGCACCAAATATGAATCTCTAACGCTTATTCAATTCATTCCTTCTTCTCTCTGCCTCATCTGTGGCTTCAACCTGCATCTTTGCCTTCTGCAATTCTGCTTCACTGGCTTCCTTCTCAGTTTTTGCCGTCAAACTCATCGCCTGCTACCCACAAATTACAGACAAGCGATAAATCTAACCAGAGAAGTGTATGTGCGAGCATGAGGAAGAAAAAAGAAGATGACTTTATATTAGCAAATTATACCTGTCCTCTGAAGTACGCTTCTACGTATTGCCAGCCTTTCTTGAGAGAAGAAGCGAATAAAAGTGCTTCTTTTTTAAAGTCAAAACCTTCCTGCAGCGGAGCCTCATCTTCTGCTTTCTTTTTTTCTCCTTCCATGCTTTAATTTCAAGTTTTGATTTTGCTGGTTTTTGTGCTGCAATTACGGCAAGAGGAAGAAGGAGAAGAGTAATCGGGTAGGTGTCTTTCTTGCTACAGATGGCATGATTTCACGAGGGTGGATGGCTCCACCTGGCAACGGATTAGGATTGATGTTTAATGTTATTAAATTAGATGTGATTATCTACTGAAATAAATAAGATAGATATTCAAATTAAAGAATATCTATATTTTTTTTATTAAAAGAAAAGGAAAATAATCATTTAAAGTGCTGCTATAATATATATATTTAAAGATGATGAATTTATTACTATATGTTAGTTGAATATAAATAGAAATTAATGTGTTTTAAATTTAATGTCTCTTAGGCTAAAATTTGAATTTGAGAATAGAAGAGAAAATTGGGCACCAATGGGCAACCATTCAGGAGGAAGAGTATGTGAATTTATCGTCGTTACATTCTCTCCTGATTGGTTGTCTGTACATGAGGGTCTTGCATGTGATTATTTCTTAGTCTTCAAATTTAGAAATTCATTTTCATGATTGGTTAGATTAAAAGTAGACAATTTGAATAGTTTAGATTTAATATTTGACTTAATTTATATTAAATTTATGATTTTATGCTAATAAAACTATGCAATGGGACACTCCCTTTTATCAAGAACTAGAAAAAAAAGAGGTAGAATATTGTGGAAGCAGTTAACGGCAAACGTGCCAACACGGCGGTTCGTGCCATTAACTGAATTGAAAAAATAAAAAAGGAGTTTTTATAGCTGAGTTTCGTGGCAATTTTCAGAAGAGGCAAGATCTTGGACGGATCACATATTCCCTAAATTCTCCAGATTCTCAATCTGTCCTTCGCTCGACTGAATTATTTGTCTTTTCTACGCAATCTCAAAAACCTTGCGTCAGCCGACTGCCGTTGTGGTGGAAATTTGATGCCGGCAGCCGAATAGAAGGGCGCTTAAGCTTTTGCTCGATCGGGCCAAGGTCTGTATCTTTCTGGAATCTTGGTTCTGTTATTTCCTTCTTTGATTAAATGCCATTGTTAAAGAGACGTTTTGGATTCGCAAATTCGCTTATTTTAAAGCGTTTTGAAAGCTGGTCACCGTTTTCCCGGTATGTTTCTTCAAGGGTTTTGACATGTTTGAGTAACAGAATGTTGATTTCTACTTATTGATTCGAAATCTGGAAAATTTTAATCCGTGAAACGGTCGATCGCATATAGGAGGTCATCCGTAGCAAAGTCTTTGCCATGTTCTGGATCTCAATGATCTGGTTCATAACCTGCATGCAAATTGCTGCTTCACAGTTTTCTGGAACTGTTTGGATAGAATTTCCTAGAATTATCACGCTGTTCTCCTGCAAATATGTAAAAATTGAAGTTTAGTTGTTAGATATGTAAATGCATAAGAATTGAGCGATATGGATGTAAATGTTCTTTTTCTATATTATGGAAATACTGTTGCATGATATATTTCAGTGATAACCTGGATGATTTAGAAAATTTAGTCTTAGATGTATTAGGGTGATGCCCGTTAATGCAAATAGTTTATTTTTTAGTATAAATATCAAAGCATCATTAAACTATTTTAATATGTACAATGGTATACTGCTACATGAATGTTAAAATGCCCATTAAACTAGGAGGTAATGGCAAAAGTACCCCTATGGTGGTAAGAACAANGGGGGGAGTTGTACATTTCCTTTGAAAAGCCTTGGAGTATTCCTGAAAGATGTGTCTCCATTCCAAAATTTTGACTGCTTACTTATATACCTTGGAGTGTCATTTCTTTGGGTACAATATTTGGCAAAAATTAATTAAAAAATGCATAATAGTATGAGGCATTATGTATTTTTGAATTAATTCTTGTCAAATTTTGGACCAAAAAAAAAAAAGAATTTTGAGGGCAGAATTTCAAGTGCTAAGTTTCATACTTGAGCTGTCATGGCATTAATGATTAATTTAAAAATACATAATTGTACAAGCATTAATACCCAAGTTGCTCACATATGGAACAAAGTACTTGGAGTTCCACTTTTGGAACTCAGCCAACCAGGCGATGACAATCTGGCCTTGGAACTCGATCTTTGGAACTCAACTAAGTGGAACCACCCTAATTTTTTCTTATTTTGTGCAAACATAGTTCGCTTTAAGTTTGGAAAAGTTTATGCTTGATATTACTTTGCCCGAATAATTGCTCTTTTCTGAGTTTTTTAATCAGGGTGTGTTCATTTTTTATCATTGCTGTTTTTTTATCAATTGTTTGATGTTTACAAAACACACATTTGTTTTATAGGAGGGAAACTTTTCTCATTCTTTTTATTCTCCAGATCATGTTTACTGAGTAGAAATGTGTTTGCGGAGCATGCTTCTCATTATCTTTAATTTGTGTACTTATCTTATTGAGGTTATTTAATTAGTGTGTGCTTTTATGATCTAAGCTGCTTTTGCTAATTGGTCCTTAAACATTGCAATATTCACTCAGCTTCTCAGTGGTGAAATAGTTTTGTAATGAATTTCTCTTACTGTTAGTGCTGATCAAAGTTATGACGACTCTTTGTCTGGACGGTCAAGATTTGCCTGATTTTTCAGTAGATCAGTGTGGCGTGTTTAGCAATGAAGGACAGGGAATTATGTCTGAATCTATTCAGAAACATGCTAATGAAGCCGAGTCGGTTCATAAATCCGATTCTCTGAGTTTCTGCAAAAACCGGTTTGTCCTATGGCTTGCCTTGAGTAATGTTAGTGAAGGATTTTTTGTTTTTTTAGTTGTCCAGTCTTGCTTTTTATGCTCTCAATATCTTTCTTTCAAATACAATCTATGTTTTTTTTTACTCAATCTTCTCTCTTCTCTTCCTGTTCTTGCTCCAGTTCATGCAGCTATCTCAATAAAGATGCCAAAATACTTGCTTTAATTTATCTTTTTCTTAACCTGCCTTGTTGGTCTCTATAAATTGAACAGCATTCTTCATTTTTTAACTACCAAGTAATTTTTGTAGGGACAATTTTGGTTGCTTGATTTTAGAAATCATGTTCTTAAAAATTATTGATTTTTTAGATTTTGAATCCAGTTAAATCAATATTGGTTTAAAACCTTACAAAATAACTTAAGAATTTTTCAAACATGATTTCATTTACTTGCACAAAGTGAGTGAATTCAAGTCCGCCGCTTTCTAAAGCATTTTAATACAACAAATTCCTTCAAAATTCCTCAAGTGTCAGTATTTTACTTTTCAAATAACCAGATGAGACCTTATTACTGATATCAAACAACTGGTATGTTTTAAAACTTTGTTTTTTTTATTAAATCCATAATTTTATATCCTTGTGC
>NEWO01000082.1:513800-525588 GCA_003013225.1 Phalaenopsis aphrodite
TATATATATATATATATATATATATATATATATATATATATATATATATATATATATATATATATATATATATATATATATATATATAACTCGAATAACTCAAAATATTAGATTATAATAAATAGTTGACGGTATTGCTGAATGATTCCAAATCCAGAAAATTTTAATTCATCGGACGGTCCATGGCACATAGTAGGTCATGTTCTATTGAGCTCCATTAAATAAGGTGGGTCTAAAAACATTTTTGTATGCTCTACTGAGCTCTACAGAAGATGCTAAATCTTCATCTCAACAATATAAAACTAAGGTAGGATTATTCTTAGTGGAAACAGCGAAGCATTAATTAAACTAGAGCTTGAATACGTTACAAAAGAAAACTAGGACAAGAATATGCTATTTTTGCATTTAATCCTGGAAGATTCATATCAGAAGAATAATATTTAGCTATTTTTTATGATTTAAATTCTATTTTAATTAATATTCTTAAAACTTTATAGGGAGATTGTGGATATAAATTGCATCATCTTTAACCTCAAATCAGCAGTGATTATTGGGATGTGCTCCTCTTTATACTACAGAATTTTCATGTTTTTGTGCCACAGAAAGTTTACTGTTCAGCTATACATCATTCATTCAGTCTTTTTTTTTTTTTTGGCTCTATCAATCTTGATAACAACTTCGATTTTTCATTGAGAAAACTCCAACAGAAGTTTCTCACTTCTTTGAAGAACCATTCTTTGATCAATTGGTATCTCAATTTTAAATTATTGTATTATAGTAAGCCTTTTTGGATACTTATATTTTTTTGTCTTTCAGAGGTATAATTTTTATTTGCAGTAGTGCCTTGATGATATTATCTGAAAGCTCTCTTTATCCTTTTGGAGGATAAGTTTGGCGATCTTTCAATACATTGTTGCTTCCAATGATCAATATTAGTTTATTACTGGCCTCTAATTTTTATTAGAAATTGATTTTTATAACATTTGAAATTAGTAAGAGTTGGTTTAGAAAATGATTTGGGTATCTGTTATATGGTTTGGGCTTTTTAGGATAAGGAGGAGGTTGAGAGGAGGAGCATTGGTGACTGCTTGATGAGAGGAAAGTTTGCTGTGTGGGCATATGTGGGTAGAGAAAAAAAAAACTTGTGGAGAAGAAATTCTTAAAAATTGATAGTGTAATATTGCACATAATTGATGAAATGTAGGAAAAAACTAACAAGAAATTCCCCATGATACCAAATCAACACAGAGTGCATTGCAACTTTGTGAGAGTGATTGAATATTAAAGAAATTGCAATAAATTGGTATCAAACCAAACGAAGATACTTGAAGATGTCGGGTTGTATATTGCTCGAAGAAGAAAAACTGGAAGTCGAGCAAGGTTAAAAAAAAGTGTTTCATGATATTCATGATCCAAGAATGCTCAAAATCACAGACATAAGGCCGTATTTTTAGGAAAAGTAAATTATGATTAAGGATGAAAATCTTTATCTTTAATACATTCCAAACTAAGTATGGGCTGAGAAAAACTTGAAAACTAGTCCCATTCAACTTTTTTGTTGCATGGTTCAATTCATTGTATTTGACATAAAAAATTGAGTATTATATAAAACCAAGGGGGCATTTACATACATACCGCCCAATTCCTATGTATTTACATATCTAACACAAAAATTTTATTTTTTATATTTATACCATCATTTAAACATTTAAAAAGTGAAATACACCTTTTTTATGCATAGGCGGCATATATGTAAAAATTGAAGTTTAGGTGATACTTGTTATATATGTAAATGCATAGGAATTGAGTTGTATGTATGTAAATCTTCCTAAAACCAATTGGTTGACGATATTACATTGCAAACAATCTTAATCATTTTTTAATTCATTTGTACCGCTAGTTTTAATGATATCAAAGAGAATATGCTGTTCTGATGTAACACTAGATGGTCATAAAACCCGAAAAAAATATATGGGAGTAGAATGATGATTATGTTCGTGGAGGAAAATGGCCCATTCTATAAATATTTGAAAAGTTTGACCAATAGCAAAATAAGTTCTTGCATTGTTCGTCTTTTCTTTGGCAGTTGGTGAGTAGAGTCGTGCAAAAATTTGACTTTTAGCTTGCTAATTGCATAATTTTTTTTTTTGCTCCTCAAAGAATTTGTAGGTTGTTTTTAATCCTGTGTACTATTATAAATCAGAACACCTGCGTGCAGTACTTCGAGGAAAGGAGCAAAAATCCTTCAGAAGTTTTCCAAATTGCCCTGAAGCAGGTATTTCTGCAATTCTACTCAAACTTCCATCCCTTCATACTACATTTGAAATACTTTTTCTTTTTCTTCTTGCTTTTCAGGCTTTGTCCAAACTTGAGAGTATAAACCTTGGAACATCAAAAGATGGATTTGCTGTTGAATTAAGGAGCCCAACTCAAACTGATAAGTCGCCTGGTACTTCAGCTCTTACAATCTTTCTATCACATTTATGCAAAAAACCTCGAAATACTTCTGCTAATTATTAATTAGGTGCATAATTTTCTTGTAATTACTGATTTGGCACATAATTTTGTTATCATTTTTTACTGTGTTGCTGCATCAGATGCATCAAAAACCTCCATTTCCAGCAGCAGCAGCAAGGATGATCATGATGAAGAGGGAGGGAGGGGCAAAAGGAAAAGAAAAACAAAGATTCATTTTGATGTAATTTTGTTGCCAAGTTCGAATCTTTTTTTCTTTTTTTTTGCTTAATTTATCCTACATAAAAGATTTTTTTTTTATTTGGTTTAATTATTTATTTTCAGAAAATAAACTCAATTTAATAATATCATTTTGAGACGTTTTTTCAGGAGATGGCTGTTGCAGACAATCCAGCAAGAAAACTTCGCCGCATGAAGATAATGAGGCAATTAGGCCTTGCAGCTCCTGTTGGATCTCCCTTCTCTACCACACATAGAAGCTCTTAAACATGTCTTATAACAGCATTTTGAGAAATGTTCTTTTTTTCTTTTTTAGTTTTGAGGGAGATTTGCATATCTACCACCTAATTCCTATGTATTAACTTATCAAACTTCCAAACTTCAATTTTTACCTACAGGCCACACAACTTTTGCTGAAACATAGAAATCAGGCCGTATGTCCATAAAAATTGAAGTTTTGAGGAGTTGATATGTTAATACATAGGAATTGAGTAATACTTATGTAAATACTCCTTTTCTTTTATTCCATAGGACTGAAACTTTTGTGCTATCAGTAAAGCAATTATTTAATTTGCAGACCAGATGGGAAAAGGAGTTTTCAGCATGAAATACTGCACCTACTTTGTCTCATGTTAATAAAAAAAGGAGACATTTACCTAAAACCACCCAATTCCTATGTTTTCACGTACAGAACACCTAACTTTTATTTTTAACTCTTATACCACACAAATCTTTATATTTTCATGCATATATAAGTTGGTATGTATGCAAACTTAAAGTTTACATATCTACCAATTGTTTAGGTGTAAGATATGTAAATACAAAGGAATTGTGTTGTGTTTTGTAAATGCCCCCAAATCACCATGACAAGCTTTTAGTTCCTAAAATCATGGCTGAGATCAATGGTTAGTTTTAATGGTAAAATTATTAAAAAAAAAACCTCAATTATTAGGAGGTAACTTTATTAATCAATTTCTTAATTCACTTTCTTTGTGTGATGAGGTGACCATAAGAGTCTTTTCTTATTTCTTACACTATTTTAATAGCTTGAATGTTGTTAGATCTGTAAATACGACAAGACGTTAGTGAGACATGAGTGCATCACCTCTATGAACATTTCCTAACCTTTCACTTCATTTTCAACACCAATAACTCACATAGGTATCACACAACTTTTATTTATTTACATACTAACATCTTGAAATTGACATTTAGACCTTTTCATGAAAATATTTATTGCATTTTTTAAAAAAACCTTATGATGTTCATAACTTGGGCCTTTTTGCATGAAAATATGAAAGTTTAGGTGTTAGATATATAAAACATTTAAATATTTAAAATAACTAGGCAGGATATAATAAGTAAATAAATAAAAATTTTAGAAAAAGAGAGAAATCTTTCAAGATCCAAATTCTTGCATATTGACCCTTGATTAAAAAAAAGGAGGAAAAGCACTATTCTTGGCATATCCAAATTAATATTCCCCTGCATATGCTTAGAATATGCCATCTCCTCTTCTTTAAAAGCCTGCTTTTGCCTCTCGGAGCTTCATTAATGCACCTGAAACCATCACCTCTCCTACACCCATAAGCCAAGCATGTGATGGACTCCGGCACTCCGGCGACGGTGGCTGCCGCCGATAAGAGCGGAGTTCCGCCGGCTCCGGTGATTTCGTGATGCATTGCTCCGCAGGGCAATTTAAATCCTTTGGCACTGTCTTCTTTTTCTCCTTTTATAATTGAAGAGTAGCTGAATGCTGAATTCTAAGGCTTTTCTTAGTGCTCTTATGATTTGTAAGCTTGTAACACTTATTGCAGAATAATACTAATTGACTTATGAGGGTATGATTAAATTTTTTTTTAATTTTAGCTTGGAATTATTTAGAGATAAATTTAACACATATTATGTATAAAATTAAAGGGGCATTTACATGCATACCACCCAATAATTCTGTATTTACATAAAAGCAAAACTTTTACGATTTTGAAAATAACAATTTCATGCAGCATGTGGCCGACAGGGTCAAATGGGTTCAAGGAGGGTTTAAAGGTGTTAGAAAGAGGAACAATTTCGTTATGTGTTTATGCATCAAGGGATCCCTCTATTATAAGAAAGAATAAAATATTTTAGAGGTAGTATTAAGTTTGATATTTTTGAATTTATTGCATGTTTGAAAGGAAGGGTGGATGATCCTAAGGATGGAGGAGATGAGGTTTTTGATCTTTATATAATGGCAATCTTTCTCAACATGTGTAGCTTTCTTATGAAAAATTGGGGTTGCTAGCATGCTAGACAATAACACAATTGTCATGCTATATAGATTCATAGAGTAACTGGAGAAAAATTTTATAGGAGTTTTACCATAATGTTTTAGGGTCCGTTTGGGACAGCTTATAAATGTCGTCGTACTATTTGGTTCGCACGTTTCATCAGCTTATTTGAAACTGCGTTTGAGTTTTTATACTAAACGCAAGCCGCGGGTCGACCCTTGCGGCCGGCTTGCGGGCCGCGTATTAGGATAAGCAGCTTATCCTGAAACGCACAAGCTGCCCCAAACAGACCCTAGCATTAAATATTGTTATAATACATTGTTTCTCATTTTTCTAGGTGAAAAAATAACTTCTAACAAAAATACAAGTTTAAAAAGTTGGTTTTTTTGTCGTTTAACTGAGCAGACAATGTTGTTGTCATCTCGGAATGCCTTCACATCGAAGTGCTCAATTTAATATACAATAGACTTTTTAGCATGTTTGAGAACGTGCAAAATAGTCTCTCAATACTTTTAATTTGATGTTTGTATGTGGTGGCTCTGAATTCTTATAATAAAAGAAATATTGCCCTCGAATATGGTTAAATAAGTATATGTACTTTTAAATTTGACTTTGATATTAATATGAATAACCAAAGGGCTATCATCTATTTTAAACAACTTGAGCATCCACATGGGCAGGAGAACTAATAAGTTTGTGATTTGAAAGTTCATTCTCTTGAATAACATTAATAGCATTTTTTTTAAGCGAGAGAATGTACCTTTCTATTTTCTTTATATATATACAAAGCTACATATGACCCATACAAATTTCATAACTTGGCTCCATCATGATAGATCCTAGAGTTACAAAGATGATTTTGTAATAATAATCTTGTGGTTTCATTAACATTTTGGATTATATAGAGCCACAAAATATTTACAAATAAACCCCTAAAATTCTTCAATTTACAACTAGAACCCTACCTCAGATACAAATCTCAAGGCTCTCCATCTCGGTGGGCAAAAAATATTCACTAAGCACATCTCGTCACATAATCTAGTTAGGTTCAATGAGCAAAGTTTTTTAGTGAGGCAATCAGCCACATACTCTCTAGTAGCTACATGCTTAGTTCCAACAATCTCTTATTCAACTTCTCCTTGATGAAGAATCTATTAATCTCTGCATGTTTTGTTCTATCGTGGTACACCGGGTTGTTGGCAATGTTGAAAGCCGACATGTTGTCACACCACAACTTCATTTGAGTTCCCAGATCCACTTTGAGTTCAACCAACAAGCCTTTCAGCCACATCATTTCAGCAACTCCTAATTTCATGGCCCTGTATTTTGCATCTACCGTTGATCTTGCTACAACTGACTATTTCTTACTCTTTCACGAGACCAAGTTGCCGCCTACAAACATGCAACATCCTGATGTAGAGTGTATGTTATGTGCACAACATGCTTAGTTAGAATTACAAAAGCCTTCAATGTATGCATGCTCATTATTCCTGAAGATCAACTCCTTTTGTTGGTGCACTCAGCTTGACCATTTAATCAATTGGAGAGAATGTAAGTTTGCACCCCCGCATACCTATTTCCATGAAGAGCTCTATTACATACATTCTCTGGAATAAGAGCAGCCCCTTAGATTCGCTGGCCACTTCAATCACAAGTAACACGAGAAAAATAATCAAAAAAAGTTACAAAATATTTGTAACCATCCTTCAAGGTTGTAGAACAAGTTCCTCGTACATTTGAATGCACCAAATAAAAATTATAAAATTATGTTTACCAAAACTAGCATACGAGCTCCTTGTATGCTTGCATAACTCACAAGCATCACACACAATTTTTTCTTTTTTTTGTTTTTTAATATAATGATGGATACAAACAACTCAATAGGCTAAACAAAGAGTGTCTCATGGGTCTGTGATTTATCAGTAATACATTCTCCACACTTCCCTCAGATCCTCCTGCTCCAGCATTCACAACCATGGATACCAAGGTTGACTCCATCCCCTATCTATCTAAGTACCATAATCTACTATATCATAAACCAGTCCCCCTCTCTTAAAAGATCATCTTTGGAATATCAGATGAAACAACACATCTTAGTTGGAATATAATGACACTAATGGATAAAAGATTCACAGGAAAGGAATGAACATGCAAGGCATTGGACAAAGTCATAGAACTAGTATAACACAGTACCCTTACCAGCCACAAACTATGTTGTCCATCAGCGGTTTGAATGCTCTCTGGAACTGATAAGTGAGTATATGACGAGAATTCACTAGCGACACCTGTCACATATCGAGATGCACTATCCATTTTGGTGAACTTGTGTTGGATATAAAGGCAGAGCATGTGTATGACGGGCATCTTTGGTTGAGTGAGCATAACTAGCAATGTTCCTCTTGAATGAGAATAAGGTGGATGCATTCTCAGTCACATGTCGCTCTCTCATTCCTCTTTAACATCTTCAGTAACTTATGATCCTCATCGGTAAAGACCACCCTTGTTTTCCTTGTTCTCTGCTACCATAAGATTTGTCTGATAGCCCTCTCTAGGCAATCCACGTCTACCCGCCTTTCTCTCCTTGGGTAGCTTTGGACAAGCCTAGCTCAGATGTTCCACTTCTCCACAATTACAGCTCCTGCAAGTCTCCCCCCGGGCACCTATCATACCTGTTTTAAATGCACTTAATTTCTCGACGTTCTTCCAAGTCGCCACAAATCCTTCACGTGAACCAATCCAATTGAAGATTTCTCCCCCCCCCCCCCCCACACGGCTCTGTCGCACACCATACAAAATAGATTGCATGTCTCTATTCAAACTAACAGTTTAAAATCCAACACAATTTTTTACAATTGTGAAATCTTACTACTTTCCCTATTGAATATAATTTGCATAGTGTTGCCCTGCACCAGCGTGAGCCCCTTTTGCACAAGCCTCGCAAGTCTGACTTCCCTGCACCAAAGACCTTGCGCAGAAGCTTTCGCCTCCCTTCTCGATGCTCCAAGTTGCAATCTTGATGTTTCCCTATATGCGTGACCTACCATGCACCAAAATGCCTCCACTCACAAAGTGCCATGATCTTCCTCTTTCGTGCCTTCTGAGTTGTGCTATCCCTCACACCGAGCCGCACTCCCTGTACCGAAAAACCCTTCGCGCAACAGTCATTCAGGATCGTCTGCCTGCAGAAACCAAAAACCCCTGGGTGATCCTTCTTTTTCCCTGCGAGACGCGATCCTCACTTTGCTTTCTTAACAAGCTCTAGTAGCGGTCGCTTCGCGAGGACGAAGCAGATGAAAGGATGAACGACGCCAATCACAATCGAGCTGAGCAGAAGGTTAGAGCTATGATACCATATTGAGAATAATTTTGCAATAATTTTGTTTATTTCATTAACATTTTGGCTTATATAGAACCACACAAAATTTACAAATAAAATCCTATAATTCTCCCATTTACATCTAGAATCCTACATTAGATACAAATCTCAAGAGTATGCCTGGATTCTAAAAAGATAATCAACATATTGATTATCATGTATAATGATGCTAGAATATTTCTATGATTAAAGCATGCATCATCATATCATAAGTCCCTCATAAGTATCATATGATCACTCAACAATTGATACCTTAAGCTACTTTTGCAACAACCCATTAATAGCTTCATATAATGCCTTTATAATGTATTATACATCTATCTAGTGTACATGCTGATAATCTTCAAGGTCAAGATCGCAATGTGAAGATGTAATCTATGCAGAAGCTATTTCCTTAAAAATCCTCCAAAGAAACTAGGATGAAAGTTCAAACACCGAGCAAGATACACTTTCTTGCAATCATTAAGTTGGAATATCTTGACCACCATTTCCTTTGTTCCAAGCTTTCTTCCAAATATACCTTACCATCTTTCTACGTTTTTGCTGCAATGACAAATATCTCGGTTAATAGCAATTAAGAACTCTTGCCACTGCGTTTTGACATATAGATATATACTTATTTTATACTATGTAAGTTCAAGGCCTATGAAATAATTTATGACATCTTTGATCTTCAAGAAGGACACAAAAAAAAAAAAGAAAAACAACTTTGTAGATAGCAATTTACCTCAAAGCTGCATGTTTGTCTTATTTGGGATTAATTTTATACTTTTTATCTTTTTTATTTTTAAAAAAAGACTTTTTTAGAAAATTACTTTTACACATTTTTATTTTTTATTTTAAAATAAATTAAAATATTTTAAAACATTTAAAATAAATTTTTAGATATATATATATATATATATATATATATATATATATATATATATATATATATATATATATATATATATATATATATTCAAACTAAAACGAAACAAAAAATAAAAACAAAAACAAAAACAAAAATAATTAAAAATAGCCCCTTAATTACTCCCAATGAGTAAAATATTAGTAACATAAATAGCAACAAAATTTAATGATGGAATGATCAATGAATACAATCAAAGCAAGTGCAACTGCATCTATGAACAATTCAAAGATACAAATAAAAAACTTACAATGCCAAAGCTAAAATATTTCATGAAGAGTAATATCTTATTACAAACTACATAATGGATAAAATAAAGTTTCATGATCATAAACAAGGCTAAGACTTGAAAACTATCATACAGATCAAATGGAGACAAAAATGGGCCTAAAAAGCCACATCTTATTGCAATTTGATACCAATTAAATTCAACCACACAAGATAACGCACAATCAGCTAAAAAATTTCATAAAAAAATATCTGCACAATCTGAGGAACATTTTGTAATCACCAGGTCCTTTTGAAGCTTTGCATTTACATCAATAAAGCCCCAAAATATAATATTTCCACAACCAATGGAACCCTGCCACAAAAACATCAACAAGCCACCCCTGGAGCTAACCAATACTTTCTCGCTTCTCTTCTATAAAGCAACAGCAGCATTGCAGGTGCCAATTGCAAATAGATCATAATTACATGTCTTCAGTTATCATGCAATTCTGGAGAATTCGCTCTGATAAAAACAGAAACCTTTTAATAAGCACACTAACTTTATTAAATGAATGTAATACTAGAAAGAAGGGTAATAAAGTTATTTTAAGTCTGCAAATTGTTTGGCGTAACAGAAACTTAGTTCAAATTAGACAAAATGAGCACTTTGTTGTTAAATATCATCTCCTTACCAACAGCAAGAGACAATCAAATATTGACAGCGGCACTGCCATGGATCAAAGAACTGTGTCGATGGCCACCGACAAACACATATTTAAACCGGTTAACGGATCCCAGCAAACGGCTCATTCTCTGTCACAATAACCCAATGAATCAAAGATTATTAAACCCCTACTGAGACAAACAACCAAGCAGTCAAAATAATTTGGGATAAAAACATTCAAAATATTTTTTGTTAATCTTAAAAGTGATTGAATGTTTCCTGCAGCATGAGCAACAATTTGCAGTAGTTCTACTGTATTGTCCGAAGTTATGATTAGGTCCCAAATTTTTAAATCCTCCCTTTCTGGGATTATATTTTGTAACACATGAGATAAATTTGTCCTTCTCCAATAGATTTGATATTACTTTTCATAACATACCAAAATACCTTAAAAATATGGATAATCCATCCAACTATGGATAAGATGAAAAGCATTGTATTTATTCTCGTTGGATGTATAGCATCAAACGATGATCTGAGTACAGTTTATTTAATATAGTTAATTGGTTCATTTATTTTCTAGTTGTTATTTCTATAGATAAAATATGACAATGATGCTGACCTTGAGACATTTTTTATTACCTAGCATGAGGTTGATTCATACGGTTTGCCATGGTTTCAATTTTGGTTCACTTTAGGTTAACCCCCACAAAAAGTAATTCGGGTGAAAATCGCAGGCCAGACCAGAGAAGATAAGGTGGTTGGCATTATAATTTGGCTAAGCTGCTTGATGATGGACTTTATAATTGTGTCCCCTGCGACGCCATCTGATACACATTCAAGTTTTGTTCAGGCCAACATTCTGAGATCATTGGAAGAAGTTGTTGGGGGATTGATGGCTTCAGGACCGCAACAGGCTTCAACTAACCTACTTCCTTTATTATTCAATTAAGGTCCAAATCTTCTAATTGACTTCAACAACCATCTCATATTCAATTCAATCAAAAATGACAACAAACATGGCCAGCATATATGACATCACACAAATCAAAATCACCCAACCGTTGCTCGTTTTATGAAATAGACTGTTAATGCATTTGAGAAGTTGAAATTGCCTAAAGAGAATATCCATATGGACCATATCGCGTGGGTCATCATACAAGAAAAAAAAATTACCCATGTGCAAGACTGAGAGAATTTAGACATGCACGGGCACCTAAAGTCAATTCACACATTAATTGTATCTCTGTTCTAGCAAAATTAGATTTTGTTTTTTAATCAAAAGAAATATCCGCCAAATCCTACATTTTAAAATTAGATATCGTGCCATGTATTCCTCAAATTGCCAATAAAGGACACCCATCGCCTGGCTAATAATCTCACAAGTACAAAAAATTAACCAGGTGGAGAAATGAGAATAAAATTATGATAATCACGGGCAATATGAATTTGCGCAGAGTCTATCTACACATTAATCATCTTTCTTATCCGATTAAATTAGATTTTTTTTAACCAAAGGCTAATCTCTGTTGAACACCACATATCAAATTAGATCCTACAAACCCTGTATCAAACATAGTCCGTCTCCGTCCACCTCATTCCAATTAAAAAGAAAAATAACAAATCTAAATCTTAAAAAGAAAAATAACAAATCTAAATCTTAA
>NEWO01000082.1:525843-536230 GCA_003013225.1 Phalaenopsis aphrodite
CGATGTTGGTGAGTAAATTAAAATAAAAACTTACATAAGATGCATCAATGAAACCAATGATTTGTGGATTCTTGCTGCCGCAGTCATAGACCAATCTCCCTGTTGTCATTGATCAACTCACTATTACTCCATCTCGCCAACAGCTTTCAATTCCTGAAAATCACCTTGTCAAGCTAAGCCACAAACCAAGGCCATCAAATTGTCTACCATCACCAACCAAACCACCATCACAATACTCTCTTATTCCCGTTGATAATCAACTCCAATTTTAGGGAGATCAATGGCTCCGCAATCTAGCCAACAAACCAACCTCCAATCCCACCATCAACAAGCCTTTGTTGACCTTCTTCACCTTGTCTTTCTACCGTTCTTCCTCTCTCTCACGCGAGTGCGGGTGCAGGCGCATGCAATTCCTTTCACTCTCTCCAACATTGTCTCTCCAATATTCTTTGCTCTTTCTTTCCCTCGCTCTTCTCTATGCCCTCCCTCTATCCTACCTTGCACCTAGCCTACAACATCTCCCTTGCTCCCTTGCATATTCGCCCATAACAGGGTTCCCAAAACTCTAGACAAAACAGGAGCTAAAAATCATGAAGCAAGCTAGATGCATCATGCTTTGATAGGACCCAACATGTACATAAAATGAAAAGTTTGAGCAACTTATAGGGATTTAAGATAAAATAGTCCAATGCTTGAGTTTACTAAACCTAAGACTAGAGAAAAAACTGGGGATAAACGAGAATTAAGAATCTCTAAGCTTTAAATTTCTCATTTTGGCTATGCATCCCTTGCACGCAAAGGTATAATTGCAAAGCAAGCTCACCTAGAGCTTTATGTATCATGCATGTTGTTCCAGAAGCAACAGAAAAACTTTATGTATATTTATTTATTTATTGTGCAGGTTATCCGACAAAATATTGCTTGACATGGTGAGGTAGAAGACACAATCATTCTATTTTACACCATAGTAGTCACACGACATTCTAAGCATGCTAGACAAGCTCAAAATTCGTAGGTAACTCTTGCACCGGGGTGACACCTGAATGTTTACAAAATCTGAACTAAACAAACTAAAAAAAGACTAAATTGAAAGAAGCTTTCTTAAGACACAAAAAAAAAAGAAAAAAAATATACAAATTAAGAACAAAATAAATACTTGACTAGTACTACAAGACTGAAAGAACCAACGTATAACTTGAATTTAGCTTATAAGAGATTTCATAGCTCACCCATGAATATAGACAACTTTTTTACTACACACAAAGCTCCCATGAACATTTAGAGCTCTCAATAGCCTTTACACAATGAACTGAACTTGAATTGTGAAAATAAACTATAGCAGACCCATCTTAAACAAAATAATAATGCTTTGAAATAAAATTGGCAACCAAATCCCTAAAATCAAAAGGCAAGAGGACATAATGAAAATTTTAACGCTCAAAATTATAAGTTATGTGCAGTCAATAATGTATTATTCATGAAAATACTTAAACTTCTCGAATGCCGAAGTCTAGAAACAAAATATTGTGTGCCCTAAAAATAAAATCATTTCGAATTTGCCTCCCTTTGAGAATCATGCTATCATTTTAAAATTTGAGCAATCATTTTGAATTTTGCAAGACTTTCTTTCAAATTCGAACATATTATTATATCATTGTGCGGCACTCTCGAGCGACTCACCCTACAAGTCACCCTTTGTTTGAATCATCAAGACCTGAGTTTAAAAGATTTCCGTCCAGAAATGAAATATTACAATGCCAATTAAAAAGAGAATTTTTATATTTTATTTTTTGTCCTGAGCGAAAATATTTGCAATCCAAACACAGAATCAGAAATTTGACTACGTTGCTCTGTTTTACATTTACTTCAGGATTTTAATAAGAAAAAATCATTTTAAAAGTGCAAGCTCTCCAGCTTTCTTAGAGGCATAATCGCAAGGTTGAATCTACAGACCTAATCCTCTACATATAAGGGTGTAATAGATAAGGTCATTAATAGAGTGAATGTATAATGCAAATCATAAACTCACCAACTACAAGCAAAAATGCTGACAAAATTTAAGTGCCATAATTCAAACATTCAAAAAACACATATGACGGATTTAATCATCATACATCATAATCAAAGGACTACATTAAAAAATTATGCTCTAAAGTACAAAGGAAAATATTAAAATATCATATCTCAATAACAACCACACAGGCAGCATCTCAGCTAGAGAAATCCTCAAATATCAAATTACTCTCAAATATCAAAGCAAACCAACTCACCCTCAAATCTCATTACAAATATAATAAGTTAAAAAATTACAAATCTACAAATATTCAAGCAATTGAGTCAAAGGGTCGAAATTAAGTTGCACCAAAAGTCTACTTGGCTCCACTAAGTTATTTTTAGCCTATTAAAAAGGTTGAACAAAGTCATCCAATTCTAAGGTTTAGGTCTAATCAAAATTGGATTTTATCTATCTAAATTAGGGTTCAAAGGATCCTAGCTTGGTTCAGTGTTCAATTAGGGTCATCTATAATTTGATAATCTAAATCATACAAAAGAGCTATGGTTTTACAAAATAAATTTGAATCAATTAGTTTAATATCACTATATGAATCCAAAGACTAGGGCATATTAAAGGAAACCAGCCTGCCACTGGTGACCCAATTTTGTGGTAATTTCAACGTCATTACTCTAGCCTTCGATTTTCTTTTAGCACTCAAGCCATCGTCATAGGGCATTGAAATTTACTTCGAAAATATTATTACGGCCTAGCCTTCAACCGTTGGATAAAAGTTAAAAGGATATCAAATGGCCAGGCCAATAGATATACCACGGCAAATACCCAAATATCACCCATCCTGACCCAAACCCATGTGTGTCCTCTTCTTCTCCTCTCTAGGTTTCACTCTCGACCAACGGCAACCCCGGTAGTTCCACTGCCTCCATTTCCCTTCATGTCAAATATCCACCCCTATTTGGCCTTGTTTAGCAGTTCTAAAACAAAAAACTGAGAAGAGAAATTACCAGAAAATGCAATTCTTTGCCTTTTTTTTTTCTCTACTCTTAGGAAAATTTAATTCAAATTCAAGAGACACGAAAGAGGAGGCGTGAAACTATGGAATTAGAAATGAATAACAAAGCACTCAATGGCAATGAAAATTCATGCAACGAAGCTGCAGAGAGAGAAAAAAATCCTATCAAAAACATAAATTGGGTTGGTCAACTCCTCTTCAATAATATAATAGCTTCTATGGTTCAAGTTATTTAGGTGGAATTGGGGATGCTCTTCGCAAATTTAGAAATCAATTACATTTAAATTATATATAATATGAGTTATAATTGAACTTGATATCAAACAATTAATAAATTATTTTTTGAACAACAAATAACTTTGTTTGTGAACATAAATATATAAGTTAATGTGTGTTTAACTTTTGTTCGTTTAACCATCCAAGTTTTTTTAAAAAATCAAACTTATACTAATTTGAACAAACTTGATCGAGGATTAATCGAGCAAAATTTGAGTTGCTCACCAAGTCCATTGGTTCATTTACTGCCCTAATGAAAAGTTAAGCAATAATTAAATTTGAGAGATCTTTAGAATGACATTTATTTCATTTAAGGTAGTTAAAAACAAACCTAAGTAATTTGGACGTACAAAACGGGTAGAATGTGCCTACTATAAGGGCAAATAAAATTAGTATCAAATGATTAGAAAATTGGTGAGGAAGACGAGGTGTAAAAGTTGTCCAAAACAATTTATGAAAAATATGTTGATAACACCTCAAATAGATATCAGCAAAAATGAATAGAAAAATAAGATATATAAAACAAATACCAAATAGTTGCAATAAGGATAATTTAAAATGAGTATGATGAAGGCTTCATCTATTAGTATATGTTGTATTAAAATATTTTTATGATAATTAAAGCACTAAAAAAATAGACAGAAAAATAATATAAAATTTAATCTAACTCACACATCACAAATATTTAGTCAATCTCATTACCTGTGCTTTTATGATCGAGGATACACTAAACAAGCATGTATGATAATCAAGCTGGTTTATAAAAGAAATTTTTTTCTATGACAAGATAAAATAATAGAAAGAAAAATACTATAGAATTAAAGCTAACTCACACATCACAAATATTTACCCAATCTCATTACCTATGCTTTCATGACTAAGGATACGCTAAACAAGTATAATGTATGATAATCAAGCTGGTTTAGAAAAGAAATTTTTTCCATGACAAGATAAAATGCCATACATGAAGAATCGTAGTACCATGTTACCACCTTCAAGAGTGGGGGTGTAAATGAGTCGAGGCGGCTTGAGCTCGACTCATTAACAAGCTCACGAGCCGAACTTATAGAGCCATGAGCTCGAGCTTGTTCGCTAGAAAGCCGACTTGATCAGTCTATGCTAGTCATTTCGATGTTTTATGGTGAGTTGAAGTTGCATCCTCCTCCTCCTCCAACCACGAATATATTCTCCAATGAGATCCCGTAAAATTTGAATTTTGTAGTTTAAGCTCGTGAGCTGGCTGCTACCACTACGAGTCGATCTTGACTCAAGCTCGAGCTCACAAATTAATGAACTAGCCGAGCTCGAGCTTGGCATGGCTGGAACTCTACTCGCACATTTACCCCTCTATTCTAGAGTCAAGAGAATACAACAACAACAACAACAACAACAAAGCCTTAATCCCACTACGTGGGGTCGGACAAAGCCTCTATTCTAGAGTCAAGAGAATAAATGGAAAAATTAAACCATCACCTAAATTTAGCAAGAATATTCTATAACCAAACTAGCATTCAAAAAGTTTGATAAAGAAACTCAAAATTCTATAGCTAAAAAAAAAGATACCAGAAAGATAAAGATAAATTATTGATAGCAAAGCTAAACAAAAATTTGTGCCCATTGGAAATTCAAATCTCTTTTCTTTATTTGTTGTTATTCGAAATTCAACTATAATGGCGCAATTCAATATATCAAGGTTTCATTCCTATTTATGGTGGTCTCTTCCTGATATCCTTAATGTTATAAAAATATTGCAAGAAGGAATATTTACAGGACAACCATTGTCACCTATACAGAACCCTAATCGTAGAGATCAATTATAAATTAAACTAAAGGAATGATGACCAAAGTGATGGCAGTCTTAAACAATAGCAAGCACACTCAATTAAGAATATATCCCTGTATTAAAAGTACAAATAAGAAGTCAAAGGGAAACTCTACCATAAAATGAAATGAAAATAGCAATAAGCAAACTATATATGCCTGAAGGCAGTCTCTTAGAACTTGATTACTATTACTCAAAAGGTCGAACAAGTTCAGTTAGCAATCAAGTAAAGCAGGCGGCACTGTTTCAATTAAATTTTGCAGTATCATTTTACCTCATTGGTGATGCTAAACTGCCATTTGAGTTGCTGAAGTTGCAATTTCTCCCTCTGCCATTGTTGTCCTAGTATTGCAACACCCATAAAGGCAGCAGCAATGAAAATGGACCAAAATGGGTTGGTTTCTTTTGCTTTCTTGTACAATGACATCGCATTTCTTTTCCACCATGATTCAATAGGAAGGCAGGATCCACCACTTTCATGATTTTTTTTCCCAAGCTTGGCAAAATCTGGAGGCATACCATGGATTTTATTAGAAGAATCAAATATATCAGAAATATCATACACGTCGTCAGCAGAAATCCTCTGTCTACTATCTGTTTCGGCATTGAAACTATTATGTGGTTGGCCTTCTTGAGACTCCATACTGTCAACAGGGAGCTCAGCTTCTGAAAAATCTTCATTAAATTTAACAGGGTAATTATTTTCTTCCGCAGCAGGAAGTATCACATATCTTGCAGTTTGATCAAAAACTTCACCATACTCCGCTCCTATAGGAAGATTTTCATGCTCATGAGGAGGGAATACAAAGTGCTGAGACATGAACATTGTATTTGATGACTCGTGTTCTTGTTGGAATTCTTTATCTCTAGAATCATCTGCTGGATCAGCATCAGCTCCAGGAGCAGCAGCATAAGTAGAGGCAGTTAAGGCAACAACCTCCCAGTCAGCTCCACGAGAAGAGGTACCATCCTTTCGCTCTTCATCAGCCATTTTGCCGGGTCCAATCTTCAGAAGAACAACAGCATGCATATCAGATAAAGATGTAAAACTCAAGAAATTCAAAACCCAAAAACCCTATCAAATCTAATCATTTTCTTTATACACCCCAAAAAAAATACAAACATTTCTTTACTAGTAGGCATTTAAGTAAAAGAGGAATAAAAATAATGAATACATTGAACATAGCACAAGCAACAGAACTTTAAATCAAGATGAAAGTAAAATAAACAAACAAGATTAAACACAATTTTTCTCTGTCGAAAGCATAATAAAAAACTGAAGGCAAATCTAAGAAAATATGGTTATCTTGGATAGTGGTTAAAGGGAGGCTTCTTCTTCCTGAACTGAATAAAGCATATGAAGATTAAGCATAGAACAAAAAACAAAACTTTGAATAAAAAATGCACCTTAAATGAAACTGCAGCATTTTGACACAAATTTTCTCTTTCCAAAGCATAGTTAAAATTAAAGGCAAACACTCAAAAAATATAGCAATTTTCTTCCATCTAAGTGAAGATCCAAGAGATATGCAATAGAATTTAAAAATAAATAACTTAATACTTAGAACAAACTAGCAGTGTAAACATAATGTTAAGTTGATTGAGGAAATCTCCTAGTATGATCATAAAGTGAACCTCTCCAAAAAGAGTGCTTTCCTCTCTGCGCTTATCTATTTAAAGATTTAGAAAAGAAAGCATAAGAACATCTCAACCATAAAAGAAAGATATCATGCACCAGGATATAGTTATTTATCAAACTGAGAGTAATAAACATATCATTCTAAGGAAATTGCAATTTCTCATCAAAAATAGCGGGAAGCTAAAAATGTTAAGAAGTTGAAGCAAAACAAAAAATAAAAATAAAAATTATTATTTCACTAAATAAAAAGCTGCTCAGGTAATGTTCATTGCATCAGTACAATCACACATAGGGGTTGTTTGGCTACAAGTAGGATTCAGTAAACCTTTTAAATCAATATTTGGTAGAACTTGGATGTGTAAAATCTTATTAATTAATCCAATTTGACGTAAAATTGACAAAAATATGTGTTTAAGAAGGCAGAAGACTGTTTGGCATTATTCAACCTGAATCTTAGCTAAATCTTGCAACCACCTCATCAATGAAGATGGGCCCTTCCCCCAATCACCACCAAAACGCACACAAACAAACAAAGGAAAAAATTTAAAAAAAATACTATAAGTAAAAACACATGGTTGGAATAGAGTAAAAGAAACCGAAGGAAATGACACATAATCCAAAACATTCACGGCATGTAATCAAATGTTCAGCCACTGATTGATATTTTGAACATCTTCCCATTCTCTGTAACATCCCCCGCATCCAAACAGGGCCCTTAAAATAACAACAAGATGAAATCGTATCATGAATCTGCTTCTCTGCTTTTTCATAAACCGAGCCTAACTACAAAACACGCGAAATAGTGAAAAGAAACAGCATCACTGATCTGGTTCAAATCCTAATCTCCAAAAACTAATTACCAGATCAGCGCACGCTGCCCATCCACCCCAATGAATGATCCAGAAACCAAACAAACAACACAATCCCTACTCAACAGACAAAAAAACTTGAACATCATGCAACCAGCCATGTCGCATTAGAAAATCCACTAATCAAAGAGAAACAACCTAGAAAAGACGGAGAAACAATAGGAAGATTACCTCAGGCCGCGACCATGGGATTCTATCACAAGAAAACACCAAAAGATCTCTGCTCAAGCAGAGATACCGCCCGAAAGAAGCTTGTAGAAATCGGATTGAAGACGCTAATCGGATGGGGCTTTTGATCGCGTATTTTATGGGTGAGTAAACAATTGTTCGCATAGAAATTTTTCTGCGGAGCTCGAATCAGCCGCCCATTTGCCTCTCGGGGAAATCCGTCGTGATCAGAAGCTGCTCGAATCAGCTTTTTCAGATCACCGAAATTAATGCTTAAAATCAAACTATTTTCGAATTTATAAAATTAAAAATAAAATGAATTTTTAAGAGATAAATAATAAAAAAACTAATTAATATAAAATATAATATATTATTTTTTTATATTTTTTAAATAATTTATTAATTAAACTTTTAAATTTAATATATTGAGTATATTTTATATCAATATATATTTTTTGATTCACTTGAGCTTAGCTTAAACTTGTCTTGTTAACTCATTGAGTTCGGCTCACGAGCCACCTATCTCGAGCTGACTCACGAGTTGACAAGGCTCACTAACACCCCTAATTTATATTTTCAATAAGAAAAAATTTAATGATTATATTTGTGATAAAATTCGTCCGAACGTCTAAAAATAATAATAATAATAATCTTAAAACTTTCAATTAAAAAATTTTCTTACGACTGCACTACATATTCTCCAAAGTCAATATGAGTTAACTTGTTCCACTGGTCTGCTCCAGCACAACTTGTTCACAAATCAATTTAACAGATTAATTGGCCAAATTGAATGTCAATGAAGACCAAAAAGTTAAATCATCACCACTATTCAATTTCAAGATAATCTCAACATCCTTCTTAAACACAAAATTCCTAAACTACCAATTCTAAGGAGAAAAGAGGAATTTACTAGCTATGCATGCTTTGAAACAATAAATTTATCATTTTATTCATTAAGAAATAGCAAATGCAAAAGTTTAGAATGATAGAACTGATAGAATACATTGCTCCCACTGATCTTCCTTCATGCTCCACGCGAGTAGATCCACATTTATGTAAATTACAAGCACCTCACTTCTCTCACAAATTCTCACCAATCTCCCTCCATGGCTAAACAAGATGAAGAACACTATAATTGATAGTCTATACTGTGGATTCCATATAATTTATTCAATCTGATAATAATTGACTATAAGCTTGTCATAATTGGAATCAATCTGATCTTTCAAATAGGCACCAAAAGCTTCCAAAAGTGACTTAACTGCTTGATTCAGGCCTGATTTGAATTGGAATGGATCAATATCGGTGTTATTAGTCCTGTCTCGTCAAATTAGTCAATTTGACCATAAGTTTGTTGAAATCAAAGATTCTGCTGATTTTAACAAGAATTTGAAATTCATTTGTTTAAAAAAATATAATGAGATTCATGCAGTACCTTGAAATTTGCGTTGAATGATAAAAAAATTTTTGACTGTGTATAATGTTAAATATAATCTAAAAAAATGTTTTAATGATTCTAAGAGCCATTAATTTGTGTTTTAGCAATTTAATAAACATAATTTTGAATGAAAAACTGAGCTTTTTCAACTGACTTCAAATAATCATAACATAATTTTCATGAGTCATTTAATAAATTTGAAGTTTTTATGTATATTACTTTGAAGTTTTAGTAAATTTTAAACTAAATCATTGCAAAATTAAGAAAACCAACACACAGCACCATTGAGAATGATGTTCATGACAAAAAACTGAATAATTCATTTCAGTTTGGGCCTTGATTGATCCGTGTGCTAAGAAAAGCCAATTTCATACCTCAGTTTTGTTTCATTTTGGCTCATTTAATCTCTAATAAGATTGAACTTTAATAAAATCATGATAATTAGATAAGTGATTTCGAATAGTTTAAACATCTTCGATTAATATAATGGTTGAAGGTATACTTCATCATCGTGAATTTACTGGTTCGAGTAGGACAGACATATTAACATTTGAGCTCATCTTTTCCAGAACAAAAATTATCTATATCAAATAATTTCTTTTGCAATCCCTTTGAAAAATTGCATAATTCTTTATATTGAAGAGCTGATATCTCCACAAAAAAAAAAAGGAAAAAAATCAACTTGATGCAGTTTGAGTGAGCTAATCAACTACTTCGGCCCGTGTTAATTTTCAAGTAACCAAACAATTTACAAAATCAACCTTACAGGTTCAAAAAATTTAAACTCCAAAACAATTAGCAGCTCTCTCTCCCTCTCTTTTCCAAAATTGTGCACGAGTCTCTTAATTATGGAAAATTTTACGCGTGTCATCCGTACACGAGCTACATACGGACGACGGTCGTCCGTATGTAGCTCGTGTACGGACGGCATTCACAAAATTTTCTCCTTAATTTGAGAAAATGCTCTCTATCAACTCCTATACAAGACTTTCCAATTAGCTCTTTTCATAGCTATTCTCCTTATAGAAGTAATTTATTTTTATTTTTGGCAAAAGAAGCTCATTTTCCCAGCTCTAGCTCTATAAATTTTCCTTCTCCTCCCCATAATTTCACTCGTTCACATGCCTGTGCAGCCTGCAATCAATACAT
>NEWO01000082.1:540305-561639 GCA_003013225.1 Phalaenopsis aphrodite
AAAAATAGAAAAAAACAACCTCGTCATTCCAGTTGGTCTTCCAAAGCACGTAGCAGAGAATGAAAGTCTGCAGTGCAGTTCCCAAAAGCATGCCAACCCATATACCCTAAACCCACATAACATTGTTGGATCAACAGATTATACATGACACCAAAACAATCTTTTTATTATTTACATGAGCCTATTTTAATCTTATAATCCGTAACATGTCAAATTAATTCACATTCTTTTAATATTACGAGCTGAAATAGTCCTTACCTGAACTCCCCATTGCAGAGCATACCCCAGCAGGAACCCTAAAGGAAGGCCAAATACATAATAGCAGGCCAGGTTAATATAAGCCACTAGAGCTTGCCATCCACCTCCTACTGCCACACCTGCATCCCATAAAATAACATAATTGCTTTATAAATGACTAAAATATTACAGCTTAAGGTACATTTGCAATATAATTTTCTCCATGTCGGATTAACTTTTTTCAAGTGAACCCAAGAATGATAAATATAAATAGTGTTGCCACTAGAACAAAAAAAAAAAAAAAAAAAAATGTGTAAACAGAATCAGCTGCCAAAAAAACCAAAAAAAAAAAAAAGAAAAAAAAAAAAAAAAAAAAAAAAACGGATTTATGTAGCAGTATCTGCTGCCAAGAGAATCACAGGACAACAAAACGGAAAAAAGTAAACCTCAAAGAATATACAAACAAGAACACCGAGAATTTATGTGGTTCGGTCCACAAAACCTACATCAACGGGAGGGAGTCAAGAAATAATTCACTAAGACAATCTTGAAGATTATACCACACAATTTCAAGAACGAATCAATCTTGTCTAGTTCCTTATCGATCTTGATCTCGATACAAACTTTCTTTATTCCTCACCTTGCTCTCATAATTTTTGCTTCTCTTAACCTTCTCAACTCATATACATCATTATATATATATATATATATATNCATAATTGAGAGTTATCATAACAGTTTATATATGTAGTGGTTCTAAAATTACCAAAAGAGCACTAATTATAAATATGAAGGTTTGTGGTAGATGTGCAAATACATAAAAAGTATGTGATGTGTATGCTTAAATGGAGAAGAAGGAGAAGAAGGGGAGCACCTGAAATCACTGGCTGTATGCTATTGAGCACCATGGTAAGGGCGAGAAGATGCGCAATCTTAGAAACTGCGCGCTGAAGCTCCTCGTCGCTTGTAAAAATAACAGGAAACTTATTGCGAGCAGCCAGAATGAGAAACATTGCGCAGAGGCCGATTACGAGTGAGGTAGCAACCACCACCGCCACCGCGTGCTTGGTGGCTCTGGGCCTTCCTGATCCGAGTTCATTAGAAACCCTAACGCTGCTTGTATTAACAGAGCAAGTTAATTAATATGAAATTACCATGCTTAATTATATCAATTATGGCAAGATTAGTTCTTTGGTGCCTTTTTTACCTTATGGCTGCGTTGATGCCGATGAACACCATTCCTTCCCAGCCGCTGATGTTCATGCTAGAAGCCAACGAGAGAGAAGGTTTAGTTTAACAACAGAGTTAAGATTAAGGTTTGGTTTATATATTTTACAGATATATATTAATTTAATTAATTTATTGCTTGGATTGGTCATTTACATAAATACCACCCAATATGCTTTTACATGTCTAACATTTAAATTTTATTTTTTATATTTATATCACTCAATCTTTTATATCCCCCAAAAAAAATATATCATCATTTAATTATAATAAAAAAAGGTGAAATAGGCATATATGTATAAAAACCTAAGGTAATATTTAGATATGTAAATATAAGATGATATTAAGTCATGAATAATGAAAATATTATATATTTTACAAGTATACGCGGATTACAATGAATAAGGTGGTTATATTATCATAATCATATTTATATGTCATGTGAACATTTCATCTATCATTATCCGCATGTACTTAAACAATATAGAATATCATCTGTAGTACAATAGCCCAGACGAAAAAAAAAAACACTTTTTTTGGGCTCAACGTGGCCTTTATCCTCACCTACATCTCACCGACTACTTAGGTTGAGTTTGGGGCAGCTTGTGCTTATTAAAATAAGTCGTTTATTTGGAAATGCGGACCACGAGGTGCGAACGGTCTTCCCCATTTAGTGTAAAAAATTAATTTTGTTTTTGGTTAAGAAGTCCAAACACAATTTTTAAACAGTGAAGCGACGTTTTAAAAATGCCGCCGCAGTGGATAAGCTGCCCCAAATGGAGTCTTAGGGTCTGTTTGGGGCAGCTGCAGCTTATCCAGCTTCTGCTGATAAGCAGCTTATCCTGATAATCTGCTGATGAGCAGCTGATCCGGATAAGCTGGCAAGCTGTTTGGTTTGTGCGTTTGGAAAACAGCTGATTATGGATAAATGACTATTTTGCCCCTGTTCTGTATAAGCTGTTTAGCTGTTTGATTTGTGTGTTTTATAAGCAGCTTATTTATAGATTTTTTTAGTTAAATGACCAATCAGTCACGCAGAATTTATAATTTTCTCAACAAAATTGAAGTTCAAATGTTAAGACACGAAAATACAAAAGAGTTGAGTTACATTTATATAACTCAAATATTTTCGATCACATCAAAGAAGCACATTTACATCAATGAAACCAAATATTTCCGATCACATCAATGAAAATCAAATTTTAATTCATAAAATATTTTGATGAGTCTTCCCTTAAGTACCTAAAGCCAATAAAACATAAAAGAGGTTTTATTGGTTCACTCGATTCAAGTTTCTTGTGGTTTGATAGGAGAGAAAAGAAAGAAATCTTTGTGAAAATATCATCACTCATTGAACCCCCATCTAAAAATAAATAAAGCTTATTTTTGAAGTAAAATGTTTTTCCCCTAAATGAAATACATTATTCCACGATAAAAGATGATTAATCAGTTTATGGTAATCGGTAAATCATTACAGNGCCGCCCGTGGGGAAGAAGAAATGTCAGAGAAGAGAAAAAACTGTTCGGCAAGGTTGGAGAAATATTGCATTAATCCTGCTCAAAACCTTCTGCAAAACAGCCTCTTAAAAATGAAAAAAAAATTCGGTCAGGAGTCCTAATATTGTCGTAAAGCAAGCAACAAGCATCCCCTAGAGAAAACATGGGTAAGAAAATTGGAGGCTCAGAGTAACCTTATCTCCATCACCAAGCAGATCCACCCGCTATCTCTACACCAGCGATGCACAGAGAGCGGTTTCCCGTAGAAGAATGGGCCATCAAAGCTGCTTCGACGCCAAAGCAAGAGAAGCATTGCGATCTCTGAAGCACCCTCGGAAGCATTCCTAAAGCGGATTATGCTAGCCTTCCGTGATGGATTTCATCGTCACTGCCCAATTAGAGGAGCGCTCGTTGGAAGGATTAGGTCAAAGTAATCAACGGCCATGAAGGAGCCTGGCATTAGACCATCCTCCATATGCCTCATACTTGAGGGCACCGGAGCAACAGCCACGTAAATGCCCATGATTTTCCTGCTGCGTGCAAAGAAGATGGAGGAGCGGATAGGGCAGAGGACGAACAGGGCACGGGAGACGCTGAGGGCACCGGAGTAATATTTTGCGAATGAAACGCGGACCGCAGGGCCATCCCCACGGGCCGCGTGCTTCACAAATACAAAACGGCGATTTTGGATAAGCTATGAAAACGCGCCAAACAAAAGGTGAGGCGGCTTTTTCAAAACGTCGCCCGCACTTATAAGCTGTCCCAAACGGACCCTTAATATTTCTCCATGTAAACACGTAGGAATTGAGCGGCATGTATGTAAATGTTCAAAAAAATTATGAAATGCCCAAAAAACAAAATAAATAAAAAGAATTACCAGATGGAAATAGAACCGACGGCGATCTGGGCGCCGTGAAGATGGCCGGCGAGCACAACGAGCACCATCATATACCAAATCTCCAAACAAAGCATGACAGCAGAAGCAAGCGAGAGCTTGACGAAGGCCCACAGATCCCTAAATGCGCCCCACGAGAAACCCTCCCCCCATCCATCCCCGCACCACCGCACGACGTACGCCACCTGTGCAACGGAGACCGCCCACTGCGAAATATCGTATGCGGCTGCTGCGCCGATGACCCCCCACCCGAATCCATAGAGGAAGAGCGAGAGAAGAGCGATGTGGAGGAGCAGGGCTGCGAAGCCTATGCACGCGAGCACCCACACCTTGCTTTGCGCCTGTAGGTTGCTTGGGAGCATAAAAATATATGTTTGGGCAGGCGATGGAGAAGAATACAGAGGTTTTAGTGATTGTAGAATTAGTGGAGTAAAAGTTAGTTTTTTTTATGATTAGTGAGGGATGATGAACCGTAAAAGATTTTGAATCTATGATATTGAAAATACAAAAAAAAAAAAAAAACATATTTTTCTTAGTTATGATCATAAATATTATTAATTTATTATCTGTCGTATGAAAATACATCGAATTAATAATAAAAAATGATTCTTGAGAACTAGAATGAATGTTGCAGTCAATACAAAGTGCATGAGTGGTCTGAAGTGCAAAATTGGGAAAAAGATTGTCTTGAATAATTTTGTCTCTTTATGTGAGTGTAATTTCCATTAAAATTTACAAAATATAAAAAATATCTTCTTTCTTTTACTTTTAAAAAATCTTTTGTTACCAAAATATATGAGAAAAAAATAAATTTTACATAAAAATATACGGGAATTTATATACATAACACCTAATTCTTATGCACTTACTTATCACATACCCAAATTTTTATTTTTACGCTTATGTATTCACCTTTTCATACATACGTTAGGGTGTTTAGATTATAAAAAAATCAAAATTTTAGTATGAGATAAGTAAGTACATAAGAACTGATTGTTATGTCTGTAAATTCCCAAAAATCAGATTAAAACTCTAATTTTTACAATTAAAGCATCTTTTCGGCTTTTCCTATATATGAAAATATGAATTTTTGTAATCCATAAAAATTAAAATGTAGGTGTGAAACATATAAATGCATAAAAAGTAGGTGATATGTTTGTAAATTTCTGTAAAATATAACGTACTCGTTAAACAAACAACAAAAGAACACCTTTTTATGTTTCAGTTACCCTTACCTGAAGAAATTTCTGGGTCGGGAAGTTGATAGCGAGGGCGAAAATTTGCGGGATAATGGCGACGGTGAAGCGGCCGGCGGCGTCTGCAATATCAGGATCTTGGCCTATGAGCTTCAGCAGGGGGGCGGCGAAGAGGTATACCGGACACATTAGAACGGCGGATGCTGTGAGAATGATCCATGACCTCTGCATATAGATGCCTAACTTATCCACCTGCCCTGCGCCATACGCCTGCCCACATAGAGTCTCCAGTGCGCTTCCCATACCTAGCTGCTCCCAAATATGATTTTAAGAGAGATCCAATTCTTCCGCATTTACCAATTCCACATCAAAACTATCATTTTTACAAACTCAGCATCCAATTCATATTTTTCATTGTAAAAAATCGAAGTTTTGATGTGCGACGCTTGAATGCAAAAGAATTGGATGCTGCGTATGTAAATTTCCGTTAAAAGATGTGTCTTTCCAACCATGAACACAGCAAATAAAACAGAGAAAACGGCTTACAAGAAATCCAAAGGAGAAATTGGAGATGACTGAAAGTCCGATCGCCACCGCTGATAACTCCAGGTTTCCGAGATGTCCGGCGAAGATCTGGGTAGTAGAATTGATCCCATACAGGCAAACAATGCTGAATGCGATCGGTGTAGCGATCCACCACAGCTTCATGGATTCCCTCACGAAGATCTCCCAAGCGTCGCGCAAGTTCCTCACCTCCGGCTCATCTTCTACATTGGGGAGGCCGGCGGCTAGGACGTCGGCCAAATCGGCTTCCGCTTCGGTCGCCGGAACAGGGAAGGGAGATGGCTCCGAAGAGCTATCGAAGGGATGAATGGCCATTGGGGCGTCGCAGTTGGTGAGAAATGGGGAATCCATGGAAGCGATGGTTTTTTTCTTCTTTAGAGCTCGAAGGTGGAGAGAGGAAAGCGGAGAGTTTGCGGCTCACGTGATTTGTGCAGAGTGGATGGCGGAGGGAGGAGGAATCAATTTCCATAGGTTAATTTTTTTATGATTTGCATGTATTTTACTGACTTTTTATGAATTTACACATTTAATATTTAAATTTATTATTTACTTATATATATATACACATACATACATACATATATAATATTGTAAATTAAAACTTTAAATACTATATGTGTAGATGTAAATATTTGAATATAGATATGAAAATGCATAAGTATTATAATATAGTATTTTTTTAAAATAATATATTTTTAGTTTTATTGTATAGATAAAGTGTGGATTACTAAATATCTATATTATGGGTTAAAGATGTTAATTTATATCCATAAGTTTATGATTTTGGTATAAAAGATTTCAAACAAAATTAAAGAGTTGTTATATTATTCTTGACAAAATAATAAATCTTAAATATATTTATTTAAAGTATGTGTTCTTGTAATATAAACATGAAACTTATGTCATATATCACTATTTTAAAGTGTTATTGATAAAAATGAGCAAATGCATGCACCCAACATAAATTTATGTAGACAAAAGCGTTAAGATTGATATAACACCAAAAAAAAATCATACAACTAGATATGCATTTTGATAATAATTCTAATTGCACTTTTTAAAAATCTTAATAAACTTATAATTAAAACATGTATCTCATATAGAGCAATTAAAATAGCCTATGAAAACTCAATTTATATACTTTTATTATAACATGATAAGCCTGCCAGAAAGTTAAACTGTTTTTTAGGGAAAATCTAATAGAGATGACAGTGGCCAATAAGAACAAAAATGAGGATGTCAAGCATTTATGATAAGATCCATTTCACTAATACATGGCTAACCACCTCCACACCCCTTCTCAAAATCTCTTGGTAGCTCTTAAATAATTATATCTATTTTAAAAAAATAACAACCTTTCTTATAAGTTAAAACATGGTCCAAAATTTAAACAGCCATCATGATAGTAAGTTAGGCTTGGGCTTGGCTTGAGATCATATTTAATACTTTTTAAAATTTTTCTTAGACTTCTTTCCTGCTTCTCAAGGGTTCCACATCATTTTTTTGAGCTTCTTTATTATCTGTTTATTACTTTCTTGATATTTTGCTTCAATTCTATTTTGCCTAAATGTACTCTCACATGCAATGTTAAAAATTTGGTAATACTCAACAACTTCAAAGCTAAATTTTTTTAATAACAAGTATCTTTCATAGATGATTTATCTTTCTATCAAATTAAGAATTTATGATCTTCATTTTGGCATTTGTTAATCTTATTTGTCATAATGAAATCTATCTACAAGAATGTGAGTTATGCGGGAAGTTATAATAGATTTTTTGTATTGGTAAAAAAATTCATCTATCGCTAGTTTCTTTTAAAACTGTCATTATTTGCCTTCTTTCTAACTTCATTCCCATCTTTGATGTCAAAAATAGTGGTGAGTGGACATCTTAGGATGGTTGGCCCACTTATGTGAGATACATTTTAATTGCTTAAATTGTTTGAGAGGAAATAAAATGGTGTTGCAAGCTCTATAGTTATGTGGGTGTTGCATGTCAGAGCTAGTATATGAAACTTGCTGATAATGGAGCTAGATCTAGTTTGGTGAAGGCTAGCTACTTTGGGTCGGGACTTTGCCTATAATAGAGCTAATTGAGATTGTATGGATTTGGAAGTAGGTTAAAATTTATACTCCTTTATATTCAATGTTGCTAGTGATTGAATAAGGTGGTGGATGATTGATTTGGAGTTAATATAAATATTTGAAGTGATTTATAATAGGTTAAGAGGTCGAACAAAAGTGAATAGGCTTCGTGCATGCCATAGGGACTAATTTTTTTATAATGATAATGATAGCTAAGATGGAAATATGAGACTTGTTCTGGCGGTTGAGTTATATTATAGAGAAATTGGTGAAATATAAGGAAAAATTAATGGGTTTTTAAAGGCATGGTATTTGGGGTGATAGGATCTAAATGTCAGTTAGGTGTAGAGTGCGGTAAAGTAGGTCATTATCCTTGTCAAAGAGGAAGGCGTTTATAGTTATTATTTTAGTGTTGGAGGGATTGGATTGAACTTTACATGAGTGAGAGAAAAAAAAAGTGTTAAATGTGTTTATGGAGTTTATGATGGCAAGTTGATGGAAATTGAGGGTGGAAAGGTTGAATTTGTAAAAATTAAGTAAAGGTAAGGGAGTTATAGCAATCATCTATAAAGGAACTTCCAAGCCTCATGTATGAAAGGCATTAAAAAAGTTAAATTGTTTAAGAAAATATTTCTTATGAGTGAGTAAAAAGTTCCTTAAGCAAATAAGATGAAAATTAAGATTTTCGCCATGAAGCTCTCTCTCTAGAGAGAGAGAGAGAGAGAGAGAGAGAGAGAGAGGAGATCATTAAGCATAAAGAGTTATCAATCTCTAAAGTTTTGTAAGCTTCCAAATTAATATATTTTTAATAGTCAAATCATCTTTAAAGGTTGAATATCAATCATAATAACAACATCAGTTTTGGCTTACTTGGGATTTTATCCAAGGCCTTCAAAATATTCTTTATACTTACAATTTTTTCTTGGCCTTTCTCTTGTCTCCTTTGTGACTTTTTAATATTCAACATCAATAATTCATAAGAATAAATTGTTGGTTGCTATTACACTACAATCATATCTTTAATGATGAGAGTAAGCTTGATGCATAAGTCTTAGCAATCAAAAAAAGGTATTCACTAGGTTTAACAATCACATGGTTGTGTTGAACTTTTTGATGTGATTAGTGTATCAACCTCTTTCAAAAATATAGAGATTGAAAAAAATAAACATTTTATATTCCTTATCAACTATGAAGGCTTTTTTATTCATAGAACATCAATTATAATGGTCTCATGGAGGGGATTGAAGGTTAAAATCGGGTCAAGGGACAGGCAATAAATCCTACAACTTGATAGTCCATCAACTCTCACACTTCTTAAGTAAATAATTGTTATTTTACACATTTTACTAATTTATCGAGCTTTATTTAGCTAGTAAAATTTATGTAGATAGTTGATATAAATCAAATGTTTTGAAGTACCGATGAATCGAACAAGTATGCATGTCATCCAAATAATATACAAAACATAGTATGCGCACTGATCTCACGATGAATTAACAAATTCCCAAAGTGAAAATTTCTAGCCTACTGGTTTTGCTTCTAGCCTGAAGGTTCGTTTGCTCGCGATTTGTGTAAGTTTCTAACTTAATTTCTGCAGAAACAAAAATCCCAATTTAATTGTGACATGGGAATCTAACAAGTGAAAGTTTCTCTCCTTATTTGGATCCTAAGAACCAATGTTTGAAAAAGTGTCACACATGACGATGACTATTAGGGACCAAATCTTTTTTAGCCCCTCCTGGCGGCAATGGAAATCATGGACAATCAACCAATTTAGCTCTCTAAGTCCGTTGCATCTACAAGATTACATATTTTCTTAAATGATAATCGTAAACCAAGAGCAATATTTGTAATCTCCTAATTAATGAAATCCCAAAACTCATAATTCACAATAGTTTTTAACTTTTCAATTGGCCAAATCGATTGTAAATTAAGATTCAAAGGATAAAATTCCATTGCAACATTGGTCAAGCAAATAACATAAACAATACTAAATACTCTAGAATTTATACTCACCAAATCAGAGGAAAAAATAATACTAATGACAATTCATACTTTAAAACAACAAAATAGAAATTTCATTCATCAAAATAGTAAATACATGGTGAGTTTATAAGAAAGTAAAACCTAGATTACACCATTAACTAGTGATTTGGTCTATGCACCCTATTGACAATCATTAATTTTCTCAGACAATATTCTCTCCTTAAAAAAGGAAAATTCTTTTTCTCACCCTCCCTTACAGTATTATTCACTCACACTAAGAGAAAAATCAGAAGAAAAACTAGATAAATTAATTCTTCAAATGCTCGAGGGCTCCCTCTTCGCTCAAATAATTTTCTCTTCTGTAGCCATAGAGAGTTCATTCGAGCAGAACCTATCGTAACTCTGACCTCCTCATCCTGCGGATGTTATCACAACTAGTGCGGCTCTCAACTCCAACCTCTTCGACATGCACATGTTATCAAAACTTGTGCAGCTTCTGACTTTGTGCTGTGCGACCTACGAACGTTATCAAAACTCGCAGCTACAACTCCAACCCTCATTGCCTTTGTACGTCATCATAGCTTACCACTACAGCTTATGTTGCCAACTACAACCTATGCGGCTCACAACTAGTGCAACTCCCGACTTCGGCCATGCAACCTACGGACATCATCATGGCTTCGAGTCTTGGCTCTGCGCCCTATGGATGTCATCACAGCTCACAACGACGACCAACTTAGCTAAGCTCTTGCAACTTCCTACTATGGCCTCTATAGTCAATTAACACACTTGAAGCAACTTTTTGTAGTGCTGACGATCAAGTACTACCATGACTTTTAACTATGACCTACACGATAAGCTGACGCTATATAAATCATTTCTAATATTTACGGAGACTACTACTTTCATAATAATCGACTTCAACTCTTGCAATATGCTCACTAATAACTACATTCATCACAACCAGACAATGGCTATTAACAATAAACTAATGTTGTATATTTATAATAATCAACTTTGTAAATCTATCTTTTTTAATTTAGGAGAAGACTATATATGTGCACTCAACATTCATAGTAAATTATTTAAAATGGGTTGGGCCTGTGATTTTTCTCCTTTTCCAAGGTTTTCAGGTAAAAAATAAGTTCATCTCCTATTGCTTACTTATCTTTAATTACATCAGTGTGTGTTGGGTTTCTGTGTAACGCTAAGATGATAATTTATTATTCTACTGTTGCAGACCTTTCAACTCAAGCCAATTATTTTTACCATGACATCCTTATGAAGGGAGAAAATATTTAATACTATTGATAATTATTCGACAAATTCACAATTTATAATTTAATGAACCAAGAATAATAAAAATAGTCATTTTAATAACTTTCAACATAATGAACAAAAAAATGGAAGATTTACATTCATATATGTTGTGTCATCAAGATTTTTTTATGATCATACATGAATATCAATGCATTATGAGTAATAAACATTTCAAAATTTAAAATCATGATCATTTGAGCCTAATTTCAACAAATTTATAATCAAGTTGAGTGTCTCGGTGAGAGGAATCTAATGACCCAATATCCTTCAATTTTGAGGTCATTAAGACACTTAAATGTTGGAAAACAATTGATCTTAGATATAAGGTATCAACATGGGTCTCCGATAGTGTGGTTTGGGAAGTTAAGCCAAGACAACAGTAACCATCTCAAAATCTATAAAAGACTCTCATTTCTTCAATTGGGAAGCGAAGACATTGAGGTGATTGCTAAAGCTTCGCTCTTAAAGTTTGATGGTTAACGCAAGCCACCCGATATAACCGCCAACAAATAAAGTTCATTCCTTGCTAATAGAGATCGCTAACAACGAGAAGCCGCATTAGACTATCAGAGAACAATACCGATTACCTAATATCATTGTTAACCATCTCCAAGTGCTCCTACAACATAATTATTATTCTCACGCTGCTGCTATCCAAACTTTACTATGTAAACTCATATTCTATAAGAATGTCACTTTATAATTGAAATGATACACTGAATTACTTTTATTCGATCAATCGTCAGATTTCTTTTTCACATTTCCGAGTTTTTCACATAAAAAAATTTATTATGGGTTTCACCATTTTTTTTTTTTTATGTTAGATATGCAAATACATATGAATCGAGGGGTATTTATATAAATGCCCCAAAAAATAATGGATAAGAATTTATGAATTATTTAGCGAATGGATTTCAAACTTATCGGTTAGAGCGATTTGATTAATATTTATTACATCCCCATTCATTGAAGCAATCTAAGAAATTAAAATGATGGGGTTGTCTTCTATTTTTATTTTTTCTTAAAATACTAAAACATACATTAATAGTAACGTGACTATTATTTTATGAAAAATTATTTCATGCGGATCGGCACCGCACGTAGCTTGCGTGCGGTGTCCGATCTGGACCGTAAATCACCTGATCTATGGTCCTGATATATTTCGGTGGGCTCCACCTATTTTTTTTTTTTTTTTTAAATAAATAGAAATAATCTTGACTGTGAGGATCGGACAAATGCATGGTGTCCGTATTCAATAATTTCTCTATTTTATGAGCGATAAAAATTATTTTGCCACGTGTAAACAATCTGATAAGTGGGGCCCAACCAATGGCGGCGGCCGTGAATGGTACCACTTTTCCATAACGTGAACCAGCGGCCACGGGAACGTCCACAGGGGCAATTCGGGAAACGCGGAAGCTGTTACGCGATACGTTATGCCGCGTGGCAATTTATCGGTAGGCTCTAACTCCGTTCCCGAAACATCACTTTCGTCCCCGCTTCACTCCCACCTGGTTTTTTGAGAAACAGAATATCTTCTAATCTTTTCTTTTTTGTGCTTTTTTTTCGGTTATGGATTTATCTCAGTGTATCGTCATCGTCGTCTATATATAAATATAAAGCTTGTGCGTCTCCGAGATGTCTCTTCGTTTCCCTTGCTGCTCTGCTTTGGTTTGTCGTACATCGCCGCCGATGGAGAGGTGAAAGGAGGCGAAGCCCCGTTGCTTTTACCGGGGCGAGTGAGGAAAGAGAAGAGGGGGGTGATATTTACCGGTGGAGCCGGGTTTCTTTTTGAATGGTTTTGGGTTTGGTATGTTTAATTAAGGTTTGATTATTAATTTTTAGTCTTTTTTTTTTTTTTCGTGCTGAGCTTGTTTGGAATTTGTGAGTGAGTTTGCGGTGATGCTGATGTGAGTGAGGTTTTTTGTGTATTGCTAGGGCTAGTGATTGTTGGTTTTGGCGTGTTTATGGTTTGATTGATTTTTGATTGATGGTTGCTTTCGTGTGCGAATGTCTATAGGTTGGTGCGTGTTAGTTTGCGTTTACGATTTCCTTGTTGAGTTTCATTTAATTTTGCCCTAGAATTGGGAAAGTTGATTTCTGAAAATTCGCTGATTTTGTTTATTCGATAACCTTCTTGTAGAGTTAGAATTGGATGCCTGTTAGCTCTGTATCCTTTTACTTTGGCTGATACTTAAAGGTGTAGAGTGCTGTGAATTGGTACGATGCAGTCTGTAGGGGCTTCAGGAGACGCAATCATTTCAAAATAATGATTATGGTTTTGTTTGGTAATGCTTTTTTGCTACTTTGATTTGGACAGATTGTTAATATAAAAAAACTGGAAAAGTGCAACAAATAGCCTTATTTTGCACTTGTACTGGGACGGTTTAAAAAAATCGGAATAGTCCTGAGACTAATATCTGAATGGGATTGGTGTTGATTTCATTATGTAGCGCACATAATGAGTCCTATATCATTTTCATTCATTTTAAGCACAGATATTGGCATTGGATCTCATATTTAATGAATACTGAAGGAAGTGGTCTTATCCAAAAAAAAAAAGTTTTCTTTCGAGTATTAAACGGATTCAATTACGTGATGCTTTCAAAATACGCAGGATAAAATGCCAAACCTTGTAAATTAACATGAATTGTTGTCTTATTTTCTTATTGTTTTCTTCACTGCTGATTCTACAAATTAGAAAAAAAAAGGTATGAAGTTTCTTCTGTCAAACAATTGGTAGCTGCTCATTTTCTTTTTGTGTTGCTAATCATCCCCGTGGATCACCACTCTCCTTTATAATGCCATGTTGTTGTGTCTGCCAGTTCATCTGTGATTCTTATGGTCCAGTTGAGGCGTAAAATGTTGGCATGCCGGATCAATCACACTTTGCTGTGGATTGTATATCCCATAGGTATGAACCTCAAATCAGTTTAGTGGTTAATCAATAAGGCGACGCACCAAGGATCACAATGCCATATAGAAAAATGTTTGTGGGGTATGGATCTATGAAATCGTCTGTTTTAAACTATTTTATTGAGCTATAAATAAGTATCACATTGAGTACGCTGTGGTTGAAAGATATACCTTTTAAGGCATTTATCAAAAACTATTTGGTGGATGAAAGTTGATGCTGAAGTTTGGTTTGCCTTAATGGAGCCCAAAACATTGAGTATTGAAGAAGACGCATTTGATTGAGTTTCTAAGGTGCTGGTGATTTTCTTTTTTGTGTTCATTGTTTATCTCCAATAATTGATGTGAAGTGACACTGGAAGTGTGCTTATGTTAGGGGCTGGTTGATTTTATTAAAACAAGATGAAGTGAGAAGTGTCCAAGGAAAGCAAATTTGTTGTGTTTGGTTCAAAGTAAATTTAATGAAGAGCATTAATCTAATTCATAGATTATTTTTGACATAAATCTAGTTACAAGGTTTACTCTAGAGGGCTTTCCTTTACATTGCATGCCATTTGGAGAGTACTCTGTTTGGTATTTATGAATTTCTTCTTTTTAAATGATTTTGGAACTCACTAGCATAATGTGCTTGCAATTTGCTTTGATTTTGAGTATTTTAGAAGGAGAAATGGTCTGGATTATGTTCCATTAATTACAAAATCAAAATCTTTTACCAATATTGTGTGCTTCAAGATTTGCAACAAACGAGATAGTTTTATTATCTTAGCATTAAAAGAAAATCCTGCACACACGCAGATAAAATGTGAGTAGCACACAGGAGATAAAATGTGAGTAGCACACAGGAGACGTAAGTTTTTTTATGTAGAAAAAAATAGAAAAGAAAAAAAAATTCTGAGGCTAAAGCAAATTTAAATAACTCAACCATATTGAGTTGGACATGACAAATGATGTATTTTCCAATAACTGGAGAAGGCATTTATATTATGTAATATATTTGACTTATGGAAGAAGACTCTCATGCTGTATGTAGAAGGATTTTAAGGCATCGAAGTTGTCATCAAGAAACACTTAGTGGCGCGCTCAATCGTTTTCGTTATAGGAAGTGAGATTAATGATGGATAAGGAGGGCATCAATTTCAGTAGGGCCGACAATGGTCGGCCTTGATAGCGACATTGAGCATTGGCGGCGGTAGTGACGATGTACGATGTTGTTGGTGATGGCAGGTGTTTGTTTTGTTGGTGATAACAGGCAGTAGCGCCATTAGTGAAGATGTGTCATTGTTATTTGCGATTGGGGTCTATGTTGTTGGTAACGATAGACAAAAATGGGTGACAAGGCTATTGGCGCAGCAAGATTCAATGATATTGGCAACAACATGTGTTGACATTGTTGGCGGTGGCTGCAAGCGTCGGCCTTTGTGGCAGTGATGGCTTTGCAGTTGTTGGAAATGGTCAGTGTTTAGCTTTGGCGTCCATGGCAGGCATTGACAGGCATAGACGTTGGTGGAGATAAAGGGAATTAGCATTGATGCTGGTGATGATCACGGATGTTGGTGTTTGTGGTGATGATGTGCATCAATATTGGTGGAGACAATAAGATTGGTATTAGCAATGATGGCAGACTTTCGCCTTATTGGTGTCAGCAAGCATAAAAGTAGGTGGTGATATAGGGCATTGAACTTATTGGCAATCACAGGCATCAACGTGATGTTGTTGACAAATGTTAATTGTCAAAGTCTAGTGTTGGCATTGTTGGTGATGGTGGACATCAGCTTCAATGTTGGTATCAGGCATCGGTTTTTCTGATGATGACATGTGTTGTGCTGATAAAGTATTCAATTTTTCTTAGGACTTTTGAAGCCTTTTTTTTTGGGTAAGCTATGACCGTTGATTAGTTTTTTCTGATGTGGATTTTTCTTTGTTGAAATATTCACTTTCCACACACCATTTACATCTCATAACTATCATAGTTCAAGTTTTCTGACTTTTTGTAAACAATACTAGGGATAAATTGTTGGCAACGAATTTTTGCTACAAATATATGCGCTTTAGAGTTAAAACAATCAACAATCAGTGTAGAGCTAATGCAATGAAGTTACTGACAGTTTTGGTTGTATGGTTGGTTTTGTGGTTTGGTTGTGTGGTTGTTTTTTATTTTACATTCAGACAGTTTTGGCCTTACATTATTAAAAAATCATTCAAACCAGCTAGCATTTTTTTATTCTTGACATATGTTATTAAAGAAAAATTTTCCATATAATTATCTAACATTGATCTTTATTTCGTGGCAGGAATGATATATCTTGTAATTCCCTCTTGATTTTCATTTTGGTCAAAACCTTTTGAAGGGGACCAGCATAAACGACATCTTATAAATAAGAAATGGGTGGGTGTTGCTGCCGTCCAGCCAGAAGAACTGAATCACATGGACCACCTCGCTACTTCTATGTAACTTGTTTCCCAAACTTCTGCTATTTTTCTACCTAGCAAAATTTTAAGGCTTGTCTGGGATCACTTTTTGTTTTGGTTTTGTTTTTTATTTTTATTTTAAAAACATATTTATTTAGTGCATTTTTTCATGTTTTTATTTTTTATTTGAAAACAAATTAATTTGTTTTTAAGAACACTCGAAATATTTTAAAAATTGTTTTGTTTGTTTTTAACAACTAAATATGTTATACTATATGAAACATGTTTTGTTTTAAATCAAAACATAAACAAAGCAAAGTAAAACTAAATAAACAAAATATCACAGTCAAAAGTGATCCCAAATGGCAGCCCCTAAGTTGTGCCAAATCTTTGATCTGCTGCCTTTCTCAAACACGGTACATGAAAAGAATACCTTTATTGTTGGAGATTATTTTTTATTGTACTTTTGTTGATGTAATCTATCTGCTTCGTATATTCTTTTTATAAAATGTACTATAACCTATAGCATTCTCTAACTGGTGAAATATCACAGATAGATTATGTGTTTTATTCATCAATTATTTTAATTCATTTATCGCTATGTTCAGAAATATTGATAAAGAATTTTTCAAAAGAGTTGAGAGGCTGTCTTCCTATTTTCTAGACTTTTGTTTAGAATCTAGTACTCTTTTTTGGTTCTTTCCATATATGAAGATGAAAAATGTATAAATCAATTTAGGCAGATATATTTCTTTATGGTTAACGAGTTGGATCTAAATGCAATTCTGATGAAAGAAGAGAACCAAGTTTCTGGAAAAGATTGTTTTTTTGGAAGAACCACAATCAGATTTTAGAAATTTGTGTATTTACATATCTATCACCTAAAGTTTTATCTTTACATTTATAACACTTTGGTATCATAAAACTAGGCATAAAAAACTATATTTCACTTTTAAAAAGTTAGTAATTGTGGTATTTGTGATACGATATTAAAGATTTTAGTGTTGCATATGTAAATATGAAAGTTTAGGTATTAGATATGTAAATACATAAGAATAGCTTGGCACTTATGTAAATAACATGTAGATTTTCTTAACAATGTAAAAAGTACTCTAGTGTCCACCATCAATAGCGAACATAATAACATCATTTAGTCTTTGCTCTGGAACAAGATACATGGATTTATTTGGTGACGTAGTGGATGAGAATTCTCGAGGGGAGGTAAAGAGTGGAGAGGATTTGAAGGCTGATTTATGAAATAAAGTCAAAAGCTGCAGATGCATTGATGACAAGATTGATATTAAAATTTTAAAAGTTTAACTTGTAAGCGTACATCCCAAAGTATCTATCTTATGATTTTGCATGGCCTTGCCTTTCTAGCAATTAATTTCCAGAAGGCTCTTCTACAAAGCTTTGTGTAGATATAGTTAAATCATTATGTTATTAATTGATTTGAATTTGACGTGTCTCTTAATTACATTAACATCAAAATTATCATTTTCATAATTAAAAGTCCATTTATTATGAATATTTTCATAGAAATCATGTGCAAAACTAACGAATGACACAATACAATAATAATGCAAGTAATGAAAATGTTTAAATACTAATATACTTTCTAATGAATGCTAATGAATGCACACTAATTAATTCTTGAGCAAAAATGTTGAAGAAAACTTTAAAACAAACAAAGCTCATAAATATGTTATGCTTATATTGATGACAACTCTTTAAAAAAAAACCCAATTGACTTAAATATTAATAAAGAAATCATAAGCTTTTAGATTTTACCCCCTAGATTCTATTTTTGAAGTTGTATTAAGAATTCAAGTACCAAATATAAAATCAATTTCAATATGATCATTCATTATATTATACTTTTTGTCTATGGATTCATCAAGGATTTAGTTATCAAATTACTCATTTGAATCATCTATCAGGTTAAACATGATTTGTTTAATTTTACATGCAATAATATTTTAATTTTTCTTAGAAGTTTTAATTTCAATCATGATGTCATATTTAATTTTGATTTCAAACTTGTTATAATCCTTTTTCAAATATAGGTTCAAGTATACGAGTACGACGTGAATACATCATAAGGTAGGTGTAACTATAGATTTAATAAAGTTAAATGTTGATTCATATTAGAAGCATAACTCTTCTTTTAGATATAAATTATCATCAGTAGGCTCTTCATGGCCTGTAATTTTCTAAATAGGATTAAATTTGATGATACATGATTCTAGTATTAGTGTGTGTTACATGCTTTAGATGTGATATTATTGAACTTTACTGTAGGAATAAGCATAGGTGTAGTAGCAACATAATGACAATTATAATGTTATTCAATATCTAAATTTATCTATATAGTCAGATGCATTATTTTTTATGACGTTAAACTTAATATATTCTTAGTGATTAAGCAGAGCATTTATTGAATAGATGATCACAACAACAACAACAAAGAGCCTTTATTCCATATTTGAGTTGGGACATTATGTTTGTCCATATGACTTTTAAACCTTTCATAATAGTTAAACACATCATAGTCCCCTTATCTATGATTTTTAAATTTATTATGCAGTTGGTTTTTATATTCAATAAATGAGAAATATTGTTATTTCAGTTTACGTTTCATATTAGCCCATGTATATATTGTTTATTTGCATCACTTGACCAATATTATTAAGCAAATGTCTTTTTAATTTGATTTAGAAAATTTAGCTCTTTGGGAATCAACCATAATGTAATCTTGGAACAAATCTTTCAAATTATTTATCAAATTTGAAATTTTCCTACAATTATACCTCCTCTAAAATATTGGATTATAATTTTGAACCACGTGAGTCATGTTGTATTTGTCAAGATGCATAGCTTACTCGATTTTTGTTGAAGTTTGTCATTATTTTGTTAATTGGCCTAACTATTATGCCCTATTTATAATTGATATGATGAAATCTTAAACTTTAGTATCAAATATGATGTAAGATATCCTAAGGTCTAAGATTTACTAATAGAAATAAAGGATGGGATGTGCAAAATCACACGCACAATGATAATTAGTAGTTCACCAACTTTGAACTTAATACATTTTATTGTCCTGTTAGATGAAAATTATAGCAGATAACTCCCGACATTTGACATATTTTGTTTATTAATTATAGCACTATTTTAACATTTTTATGATACCTCCTACATATGGAACATATTAGAATTTGGCGTATTCCTTACATATCATATTATTGCATTACTTTCTATTTGCTTTCATGTGCTTATGAGAACCATAATAATTTGCAACGTGTTGGGCTTAAAACAAAATTTTGATTTTTTTTTATTAGTGCCCAGAGGATTTTGAGGAGAACGAACCTTTGTCTTCCTCTCATGATATACCATCTGCAGTTCCAGTGCTTCCTGTAGTTCCAGTTCTGAATACTTCAATCCCTGATTCTCGTCAAGAACCTAACGCACAGCTGCTTCACGAGAATTTTGCTCTCGCACACTCTAATACTGAAAGGGCTGAAAACTTAGCTAAAAATGAGCGCCGGCAGCCAACCGATACTGTATTGATGGGAGATGTACAGAGGGACAGGTTTGAAGGTTCTGACAAAGAGTCAGAAGTCAAGAGTGTTTCTGAATTTGTAAGCAATTCTCCTAAGATTAAAGAGAAGCTTTCAAAGTTAGAAGATTCATTACTTCTAGTTTCAGATGAGGAGGATGTTTGTCCCACATGTCTTGAAGGTAGCATTCTTTGCACTTAGTTTTATCACTTTTTTTTCGTTGTTATTCTTGTGAGTTAGTTTGTCTGAGATTTGTTATTTTCCGGGGAAGGAATAAAATTTTGCAGTATTTAAACAAATCTTTTGTTGAAATTTATTTGGCCAGTGAAGTACCTCATTCTGTATAATTCAGTTTTTGTTAGGGGCATTTACATGAATACCACTCAATTCTTATGAATTTAAATATCTAACACCTGAATTTTACTTTTTACATTTACACCACCCAATTCTTTCATATTACATGAAAATACCACCATTTTAACTTGTAAAAAGTGAAATACACCTTTTCATGCATAGGTCAGTGGTGTATGTGTAAAAATGAAGTTTATGTTTTAGATATGTAAATACATAGGAATTGAGAGGCATGTATCTTAATCTTCCTTTTCGTTGTCATGTACAATGATTGAGGTATTTGATAAAGTTTTTTTTTTTCTGATAAAGTTTGCCATGTCTTTGGCAGAATATGACGCTGAAAATCCACGGATTATTACAAAATGCAAGCATCATTTTCACCTTTCTTGCATTCTTGAATGGTTTGAGAGGAGCAATACCTGCGCCATTTGTGATAAGGTAAGAAAGTAGAAACAATTTTTTGCACAACTGATTGTAACAAATCTCTGATTCTCTTTCTTATATTGTGTTTTTCGAAACCGTCTAAATTTAGCTCGTGAAAATTAAATTGGTGTGTACCACCGAGAGACACTAAAAAAACAAAAACATAAAAGGTTTTTCTATTCCAAATGGAAGCCGAAGGCATGAAAAAGCTGCTCAGCCATTACCTTAGCAGGTATAAAAAGGCTGAAACAAACAAGAAGTAATGAGAGACCACATATCTCATTAGCTCGCACATGACTTATAAAATAATCAGATAAACAACTATTAAAATATAATAGTCAACTAATACTAGGAATATAAGCTATTACGAATATGACATTGTGAGGCCCAAATGTTCCCAAGCTGCATCAATTCCCTTCCACTTCACAGGAACTCAACTCGAGTTCAGAGAGACGAATCTATCCTTCCTCTAGGACGTGATATGCATACAAATTAGAAACATTAAAGATGGTGGAAAGGTTCAAATCTGGTGGTAACTCCAGCATGTATGCGTTCTCATTAATGCGTTTGAGGATCGGAAAAGAAACAATTTTATGAGGCTTGAGTTTTGGGTAGGTTCCTGGTGGAAAACTTTCTTTGCAAAGTCGAACCATCACAAGGTCGCTCACCTCG
>NEWO01000082.1:564911-591612 GCA_003013225.1 Phalaenopsis aphrodite
AAAAAATGGTTCCTTAGCAATTGCTTCATTCGATTCCATCTATGAATGGGCCTTTGGCCCTCCCTTTGGCGGGATTGAACAAGTTGTTGCCACCATGTACTGGCCCCGCCCTTTATTCTACAGGCTACATAGCGAACTTGGTTCTCAGTAGATATCTCCATATACTCAAAAAAAGCTTCCACAACCTGCTCCTAATCCAAGTAGTCTTCGATATGCAAATGGCCATCTAAATATGTTATTTATATCTTTACTTTGTGATCGTTGTAAATTCGATAAGTTGATCTTCGACCTCTTTTGGGTTATTCATCATTCGGATCGTTTATCTCCGAATTAGAATCCAAGTACCTATTATGCCGTTGAAAATATTTCTAGTCATCCGAATCAAGATTGTCAGTACTTACCGATGGTTTGAACATTGGGAGCGCCTTTGATTACGAATTGCCCGCAAAGGTGATAGCTGGTTAGGAAGAGCTCAAATGGCATTAAACCTGGAATTTATTGTAGAAGTTGTTGGACTGAAGTGCGCACCTCCGTCAAAGTATCATTTTATTCTTGGACAACCATGGCAAACATAAGTTCTGGACCCCTGCAAGCCGACATCCACTGCGACCCCGACACAATAATATAGGCTGATTTTTCTTCAATTCCCTTAGTGAGGGATGGGGCACTCAAATTGGTGGGAAGTAGTCCAATTCACTTGTTTTCCCATTCAAAGGTGTACATTAGCACGACTATCATACCATACCCCTAAGTCGAATTGCAAAGGCCGGCCGAAGATTAAATGACACATCCATTTCGAGCATATCACAATTAACTTCATACAAGAAGTTGCTTCCAATAGAGAAAGACCCTTTGCATTGTTTTGTCACCATAACTTTCACCTCTTTTTTTATATCCAACTAGTCTTTTATGGTTTAGGATGTTTGGTGGTTTTGAGTTGCAAAGCCTTTACCACACTGCCTTGACTATAACATTTTCGGTAATGCCGCTATTGAAAATCAATTTACATACCTTTCCTTCGATGGTACATCTTATGCTGAAGATTGCATTGCGTTGAGTTAGAACGGGTTGTTTGGGTGCAAGCAAGACTTTCTGCAAAATGCAAGCTAGAAGCTCGCCATCAACTGCGGGAACATCCTCAACCTCTTCACCAGCGAAAGGATACAACTCATCATTGCTTGAATTTGTGTCTAACTCTCCTTCAAGCAGCTTAATTTGTTTTCGATTTGGACATTCATTCGACTTGTGGCCTGGTTGAAAACACCTAAAGCATTTTTGTGGCCTTGGTCGATGATACAAGCTGTCTCGGTTGGGCAAAGCTTCACCCATAAATTTTTGTTCTTTTCCAATAGCAGTAGCCCTCTATCCCAAAGGATGAGCATCCTGGTTCCGAATATTGGTGTTTGGTAACCTGCTAGGTTCAATAGATAATTCAGTGATAGGTTTCTTAACGCTAGCTAATCTTGAGGCCCGATTAATTTGAAGCTCTGCTTTATAGGCGTAGTTGACAACCTGTAAAAGAGACCACACTGCATTCATCTCCAATTTATCTTGTATAGATTATTTCAACCCTCCTATATATCAAGCCACAATTTATTGGTTGGATTCCCAAAGATCGTTGTGAGCACTCAAGCAGTAAAACTCCTACGTATAAGCACTAACCGTGTGGTTTCCTTGGGAGCTACACTAAAACTGCACATATAGAATTTGTCGTAATCCGTTGACAAAAAAATGATTCCTTAGCAATTGCTTCATTCGATTCCATCTATGAATGGGCCTTTGGCCCTCTCTTTGGCGGGATTGAACAAGTTGTTGTCACCATGTGCCGGCCTCGCCCTTTATTCTACAGGCTATATAGCGAACTTGGTCTCAGTAGATATCTCCATATACTCAAAAAAAGCTTCCACAGCCTGCTCCTAATCCAAGTAGTCTTCGATATGCAAATGGCCATCTAAATATGTTATGTATATCTTTACTTTGTAATCGTTGTAAATTCGATAAGTTGATCTTCGACCTCTTTTGGGTTATTCATCATTCGGATCGTCTATCTCTGAATCAGAATCAAAGTACCTATCATGCCGTTGAAAATATTTCTACTCATTCGAATCAAGATTTTCAGTACTTACCGATGGTTTGAACATTGGGAGTGCTTTTGATTACAAATCGCCATAGTGTTTTCACCTGTCGTTGGTGTGGGTGCCAAGACGGCCGGTGTGGTTGCCGATTTTGTAAATCCGCTTGTCCTCAATTGTTGATGTTCTTAGCGAACTTCATTCATGAACTGCGACACCTCATTGGACATTTCGTTCACCTTTTGTTCCAACTTGAGTTGAGCTTCATGCAAGAACTCCCAGCTTCGAACACGGTCGATCGCCAATGACTAGCTGCTTTCCGCCATTGAAGGCTCTGATACCAAATGGTGTGAACCACTGAGAGACACCAGCACCTGCAAGAGGAAGGAAATAAAAAAAGAAAAAAGAAAAGGGTTTTTGTATTCCAAATGGAAGCTGAAGACAGCAAAAAGCTGCTCAGCCACTATCTTAGCAGGTATAAAAAGGCTAAAACAAACAAAAAGTAATGAGTTACCATATCTCATTAGCTAGCACACGGACTTATAAAAACACAGATGAACAACTATTAAAATATAATAGTAAGCTAATGCTAGGAATATACTGTTACGAATATGAGATGGTGAGACCCAAATATTCCCAAGCTGCATCATAAATACAATATATATACTCTGCTAATTAAAAGTTTGGGGCGAAATTTTTTTCTTTTTATAAAAGTTTCTTTTCTTCATCAAGGTAAATAAGCTGCCTTTATTACTTTTAAACCTTCCCTTTGTACATAAAGAAAAATTTAACGTTGACACATTTTCAACAGGTGTGTTTATGTTTCATGTCACATATAAGAGAAAAAAAAAAGTGTGTTGTTTTGCAGAGTGTCATTTGGGTCTAGAGTTTATAAAAATATCAATTTAAACTCCATACTTTTTTAAGATGGGTTAAAATAGTATTTAATGAGAACTATTTTAGCTCCCATTAAAAGAATCTAATGATTAATTTAGTGTTTTTATAAACTATGACTAAAATGAGGATATGTAAATAAATTTGAGGACCTTTTTTTTTTCTTTTACCTAGAGAAAAATATGCTACCTAGAGTAGGTGAAAATTGTATTTTTTATGAGTGGGAGTCCCTTTCTCTTCTTTTTCTTTATAGAAGCATCCTATCATTTCAGTGGTCCTATGTAAAGAATTATAAGATATAAATGTTTTTTTTTTTTTCCTTGCAGATTATGGAGGTTGATAATATGGCTCTCTTTGACCAAACCTTGTAGACATATCCTTGTGAAAGCGAAGCACCGATTTCATTCTTTCTTTGCTTAAGCTATTTTCGTTGCTGAATCAATCTAAACTGCATACGTTTGATCTCCTTCTTCAAGCTCCGACCACAACAACTTAGTGGAATTCTTTTGAAATTGCCTCAAGGATTTTAATATAAATGGAAGTCAAAGCACAACGTTTTATGTTCAAAATCAAGCCTTTTTCACCTCCCAAAATTCTCATTTTTCTTATCCGGTTGATCTGAATATATGTTGGATGAAGAAAATATGTGAGCTCGAGTCGGTTGTCTGGGGTTTCCATTGTCTTTTTTTGTCTATTATGATTTTTTCCTTCGCATGTACAGGTTCTCTTCTTCTTCTTCTTCTTCTTCTTTTTCTTCTTCTTTTGTTTTTTGTGTGATAATTCTTCTATACACTATGTCTGCTAAATCTGTATAGCTGTAAATTCTTACAGTGCTCGTCATGTCTGTCATTTGTTTGAACTTTCTTAAGAATGAATAATAGATTGGAGTATTTTGTTTTATTTTCAGATGAATGGCTGAGGGAAGATTTTTGGATTATTATTTATTTTTAATTTCACAAGTTTACATGCCTTGAACATAATTCTTTTGTATTTTACGAAAAATTATTCCATACGGATCGGCCACCGCACTCATCTTGCGATCGGCATGCATCTTGCGTGCGGTGGCAGATTAGGATGTATTTCGGTGGGTCCCACCTAAATTTTTTTAAAAAAAAACTAAAATAATCCTGACCGTAGATCACCGCGATCTACGGTCAGGATCGGGCACCGCATGCAGAGATACATGCGGTGACCGTATGCAATAATCCCTCCTATTTTACATATCTGATTCTCTCTCAATTGTCTTTTCAAAGTTTAGGTAATGATGTAATTGATTTGGGTAGAAATTTATGACATAATTTGACTTCTGAAATTTTTTTTTTGTTTTATTTTCTTTTGTTTGGATAGTACTCGAATTTAATATCTTGAAAATTTTATTTAATTTTCAATAAATATGTTATGCAGTCGAAACATATGGCTTAGGGTCCATTTGGGGCAGCTTATAAGTGCAGGCGGCGTTTTCAAAACGCCGCCGTACCGTTTATTTCGCGCGTATCGCCAGATTATCCAAAACTGCATTTGGGTTTTTACACTAAATGCAGGCCGCGAGTCGACCCCTGCGGGCGGTCCGCGGGCCGCGTCCTGAAACGCACAAGCTGCCCCAAACGGACTCTTAGTTTGGATGGTCGATCAGAATTTCTCATTGGTTATTTATTTATTTTGATTATTGATTTGATTTGATTTTTTTTTAACTGGGATGAACGTGGCATATTTTTTAGGTCAGTTAGGTAAAGACCTTTTAAGTGAGTCTTCGGACTAATCATTGCATCACATGTCTTTTGATTTTTTTTTTTTTGCCTCAAATTTCGATGCAAAGTTCCTGTGAACTTGATTTTGATTGATTTGAATGCAATCGAGAAAGAATTTTTTGCGATTTTATGCTGAGTTACATTTTTCATAATTACATTTTTTTTTTTGGACTTGTGCAAGTTAAAGACATTAGTGTTAGTGAGGAGATGTCGGTGTGAATTAAAGGCAGATGAGTGGACTGCATGTTCATTTGCTTCAATTTTTATTATGCATCTAATTTCGACCAACAATCAATCCTTACCAAATAAAGGTAGGTTTATTGGTTCCTTTTAAGGATGAAGAAAAAAATGGAGGTTATTTTCTAACATTTCTAGCACATCTAGAGCAATAATGAGAGTTTTAGTACATATGTTTGGAATTTATTAGAATGAATGCTTTATTTGTTGAATTATTTTGTTACGTGAAATCTCGTATAATTTGTGAGCTCATATAATAAGGGAGGTATTTTTAAGGAATGGGAAAAAGATGAGGAATTTTTATAGAGTTTTTTAAGGATGAATGATTGAGAGAGTATCATTTTCTTTTATTTTTTCTTCTCATTTAGATATTCAAATGTCTATGTACCCATACATGGGTCTAGAAAACAAAACTTAAACTAGGTTATAGGCTATTTAGTATGGAGCTTGAGTTGGCACATTATTGACAAAAGCTGCTGGTGTGGATAGTCATGCTGACGGTATATATGTTGACAGATGAAAATTTTCTTTCTTCTACTGTGGGGTGTTGTTCGCCGAGCTCAGTGGTGTAATCTAGTAGGTGTAAGCCAGTTTGGTGAGAATGTTCAAACAACTTGTAGGATTATGCAATATGAACTCCGGTAATGTATACATGTTTGGTTGGAAGAGCTCGCTTGAGAATTAAGATGGGGTAAAAACTTTCTGGAATGTTCATGTGCTTCAGAGATACTCTCAGGATCCTTATATACAGTAAGGAGCTTTGCAGCCTGTCACTTCCAAAGATTCGACTAATTAGTATTATTGATCTGGTCAGTGACAGACCACTAAATGCACAACTATTGGGGCCGACCCATCAACCCCATGAGGCCTATTTAATAACTGGACTTTTATGTTGTTTAACAACTCATTTGTGGGCATACAATATTTGTTAGACATAAAATAAATAATTTTAAGAAGTTGGATTTAAGTGCTCATCTTGCTAAAAAATCCAAAAAGAGAAAAGTATGTTTGGAATCTTTTTTACAATATGTATAAACCGAATATGGTGTATCTTGTCATTGTAGACATTAAGCCTCTTGCCTTACAGAACATTGAAACTCTGATGCTCCTCAATGATGAGATGCAAAGTGGTCGGTTCCCTACACCTAGCAAATGGTTGAGGGGATGCGGGAATCGTCCAAGCACTCCTATAACAAACAAAACATAACTTTTTCCTCCAATTGGGTTCTCTAAGTTTAGCATTATTACCTTCATTGCAACAAACAATATCGTCCCATCTTTGAACGCCTTGGGACAAAGTTGTGAAAAACATTCACCAACTAGAATAGTTTCCTATTCCTCAAAAACAAGATCACTAACATTACATTGGCTATCAAGTTTGGGTGAATCTATGTAGAGACTACCTGAAGAATTTAAGAATGTATACTAGTAATTCGCACAAAAAAAAGTGAAGACTAAGCCATAATTGGTTTTGATAACAACACATCTCGTACAAAAATACAGTATTCATACCTTTGTCCTCTTAAGATAGCCAAAGAATATATGAATCATTGAAGATACAATCTTTTTGTATCGTGGCAAGAGCTTTCATAGTCAATGCAGATCTGATAAACATCTTTGAAGCAAGAAATTTTTTGCTATTCCTTTCCATAGCAGCGGCGACCATATCCACCTTCAGACTGGAAACCTTGAGATTTGTTATGGTAGAGAAAAAAAAAATCACAAGCAAACCAAAAAGCTAGGGCACCACATAGAAGTACTAAGGCATAAAAGAAGAAGAAATTGAGAAAGGGTGTACAATGTGAACCCTTTTATGCAATCATAAGAGTAAAAATAAAAATACATTCTATAAATAAAAATGCATGTCCAAAAATGTTTAAAAAATTTAAAAATTATTGCATAATAAATTAGTCTTCTTCATAAAGTAACTGCGCTCATATCGTGATATTCACGATTATCAAAGACATCCTCTTTATATTAAAAAAAAAGCTTAAAGCATTCAACATCAAATAATAAAATACAAAAAATGAAAGAAAAATGAAAATATACAATCACAACCCTTCATAATATAAACTCACATCATGAATCTTCACATCATTCATATTAGTTTTTCTGGAGTATAGAAGTCTCTTCATGACTAACTGTCTTTTGTAAATAATTGGCCGGATTGAGACGATTCGACTTATTGACGAAGCAACAACAACATTGACTTCATTTTCTCTAACTCTTTGTGATTCTTCTGAGTTTCCATTAAACTCATTCAAAACTCGTCTTTAAAAAAAAAAAAAAAAAGTCATGTTCTTTGTCTCTTTGCAAGTTATCATCCATATCCATGTCATGACCTAACATATCGAGTAGCTTATATTCAAGACGACCCAAATTATCTTTATGATCAGCAATTCCTCCCAAACTTCTGTGAGCTCCTCTCAAGCTTTTGTGAGCTCTTTACTGGACTTTTCCAACTCCTTGCAAATTGATAACAACTCATTCCTCAAGTGGCATACATGTTCAAAGAAACCAATATAAAAAATAGTTAAATAAAAGAGTACAGTATCCACCACCAATGGTCTATTTTCAATAGTGGTCGTCGGTTCCTCCTTCGAAGATAACTTTTCAAAGGCAATGACCTAAGTATACAAAGTGTGCGACAACAAACCAAAGCAAACAGACAATAATTGTGCACAAGAATCTGTAGTTGAAGCCTAACCACTAACAACTCATATAGGTCAAACTAAGGGTCGTTGAAGCCTCACCATTTAATTACTGACTCATACAACCCAGACCTTTAGAAGGAGAACACTTAGACAAAGTAAGACACTCAATGCATAGAAATGTACAATAAGTAAATCGAGTGCATGAGAAACTAAGCCCCAATTGCATGACACAACAAACTCATCATGATATGAACACTGCAACTAAGGCTGGCCGATGTAACAAAGGCACCAAATGAGTATGTTCAGCAACTGTAGTCTCTGGAACCGCATGTAATGGGTCATACAATGCATGTATAGATGACGTTTTGATCAAAAAAATTTAAAATTTACATTTCAACCAAACAAAATTTTATATCCTCCAAAAAAAGTAGTGATAAATTCTGTTATATTTAAACTTTTAAATTTGGATGATTAATATTATTATATTTAAAATTTTGGATTATATATATATATATATATATATATATATATATATATATATATATATATATATATATATATATATCTGACCATGGTCCTCCTTCTCGCTTCCTCAGTATCCATTTTAGCTCCTCAATGACAATGTAGCCTGGTCAGAGTTCATTATATATATATATATCTGACCATGGTCCTCCTTCTCGCTTCCTCAGTATCCATTTTAGCTCCTCAATGACAATGTAGCCTGGTCAGAGTTCATTCTTATCATGGATTCATAATGGGATTCTCACAAGAAAAGGCAGCAGAACTACAGTAAAATGGCGGCAAATATCCGCACCTACTCGCCTCCGACACTCACTTTTTTCGTCTCCTTCCTCCTACACAGTTGCGCCTCCAAAACCCTAAACCCAGAACTAGAACTAAGAACCCTAGGTGCCCCGCCTCTGGTTTCTATCAACACCACAATCCTCAGCCCCAACCGTACCTTCGAACTCGGATTCTTCTCCGTAGACGGTGGATCCTCCTTCTACCTCGGCATCTGGTACGCTTCCATTCCCATTCGCACCTACGTCTGGGTCGCCAATCGTCTCGCACCAGTGCGCGCCCCTTCGCCGTCGGTTCTTCTGACCGTCGCCGGAAGACTCGCCGTCGCCGATTCCCCCACCTCCATTATTTGGGAGACCGATAACACTGTTCCCGCCGCAGCAGTTCAGCTTCTCGACACTGGAAACCTCATCCTTCTTTCTGTAGGCGGTCGAGGCGCCGCTGCGTGGCAGAGCTTCGATTTCCCCACCGACACTTGGCTGCCGGAGATGTCGATCACGCGCAGCATGGTGATCACTTCATGGCGGAGCCCCATAGATCCGTCTCCCGGTCAGTACTCTCTCCGGCTTCGCCCGACAGATTTGGGTGAGTTCGAGCTCGTCTTCAATGGCTCCGTTTCGTACTGGTGGACGGGGAAATGGATCGGGACCCGATTTGCCGGAGTCCCTGAAATGACAGTGCCGTACATCTACAGCTTTAGGTTTTCAAATCCGTTCACCACTGAGGCTACGTTCGATTACTCACAGTCGACGTCGGAGGAGTCTGGTCTCCAGCCCCTCCTCTCGCGATTCGTTGTCGATTCCGGACAGCTGATGCAATACACTTGGTCCCCTCAGGCGGCAAGCTGGAACATGTTCTGGTCTCGGCCGGAGAACCCCTGTCGCGTTTACGGCCGCTGCGGCGGTCTCGGTCTATGCTCCGGCGGTCGCGACCTCCGGCCTTGCAGCTGTCCGGCGGGACTTCGTCCCGTGGATTCCGCAGGTTGGAACTCTGGTGATTTCTCCGGTGGATGCTCCCGGGACGCCACCTGTTCCGACGAGGATAGCATATTCACCGAGATCGGCCGCGTCGAGCTCGACGGCGCCGTCGATGACACTTTCTCCGGCGTAAGCCGCGGATCCTGTGAGGATTCTTGCAGGAAGAACTGCTCCTGCTTCGGTCTCACCTACAACCCTGAGTCTCGCGTATGCACGAATCTGTACAAGAGCGCTTATAATATCCGAAACAGCACAACCTCGCCTATTCTGTCGATTAGAATTTCGCCGGGAAAGGGGTTCTCTAATCGGGGGAAATGGAAGATAGGAACTCCCATCCTCGTTATACTCTGCGGTCTCGCTGCAAATACTGTAATCGTCTTCCTCCTTGTCACTTGCGTGCTCCGGCGACTTCGGAGATTAAAAACAAGAAAAGAATACGGAGAAGATGGCGGACTGAAGATTTTCACTTACAAGGAGCTCTCATTAGCTACTCGCGGGTTTTCGGAGAAGCTAGGGCACGGAGGGTTTGGCGCGGTTTTCCGAGGCTCGCTGCCGGATTCTACCCCAATAGCCGTCAAGCGTCTTGAACGCCCCGGCGGCGGCGGCGACCGCGAGTTCCGGGCTGAGGTATGCACCATCGGAAGCGTACAGCACGTGAACCTTGTCCGCCTTCGGGGCTTCTGTTCGGAAGACCTCCACCGCCTCCTCGTTTACGACTACATGCCTAACGGTCCTCTCAGCGCCTATCTCGGCCGCCGCTCGAAGCCTCCGCCGCTCAGCTGGCCTGCGAGGTTCCGCATCGCTATCGGCACGGCGCGGGGTATCGCATATCTGCACGACGAGTGTCGCAATTGTATCATCCACTGCGACATCAAGCCGGAGAACATTTTATTGGATACCGATTTCATCCCTAGGGTTTCCGATTTCGGATTGGCGAAGCTGTTGGGGAGGGACTTGAGCAGGGTATTGGCGACCACGAGGGGGACTCGAGGGTACGTCGCGCCGGAGTGGATCTCCGGCGTGGCGATCACGGCCAAAGCTGATGTATACAGCTACGGGATGACGTTGATGGAGATCATTGGAGGGCGGAGGAACGTGGAAGCGCGTTCTCCGCCTGCGGCGGGGGAAGATGCAGAAGGGGCGGAGGGGTGGTTCTTTCCGGCGTGGGCGGCGAGGCGGATTGTGGAGGAGGATTTGGGGGCGGTTGTGGAAGAGGAAATGGAGGGTTACGACGGAAGAGAGGCGGAGAGAGCGGCCAGAGTGGCGGTGTGGTGCATACAGGATGATGAGGCGGCGCGGCCGACGATGGGGACTGTGGTGAAGATGCTTGAGGGGACAATAGAGGTGACGAAGCCCCCTCTACCGAACATGCTGCAGGCGCTCATCGCCGGCGAGTCGTTCCGGCTGGGGAGCGTTTTGTCCGCCGGAGAGATTTTGGCCGACGGTTCGGGATGATGATGGTTAGGGTCACCACTAGGTAGGATACCGGACTTTTGGAGGTAAAGACAAAATTTGAAGCAGTAAAGCGTGGGTGGGGCCCGCGGGAGGTGGAAGTACAGCGGCTCGTGAGGTAAGAAGCTGGAAACTAATGATTATTAACCCATTTTTTTATTTTAATGATTTTAGAATCAGCAGATATTTTAATGCCATAAAAAAGTTCGTTAAAATATTATCTGACAATTCTGTAATTATTGTTAGATTTTTTTTTTTGTTTTATGCTTTCTTTTTTCACCATCATCACTATTATTAAAATAATATTGCTAGTTTATTATTATTATTTTATTATTTAAGTATTTATTTGATTAAATTAAATTAAATAAAGAAGGTAGGCATCATCATTAAATTTTAAATTTTAATCAAAATATAGAAAAAAATATACGCACATAGAATTACGTGCAGAATTCAATGAAATCACATCACACACGTGAATGTGAGGAAAAAAACGATCCGATAACACTTAAATATTTATTGTGTGTTATTCAAATGTTATTAATGCGTTATTGTGTTATTATAACACTAGGAATATTCCATAACATAATTACACAATAATAACATATAATAATACCTGAATTAATCGGGGAAAATATTCTTCTGTGTTACATGTGTTTCCGAGAATATTCTTTTGTGACTTGATTTCATTAGACTCCGCTCGTAACTCTAGGTGCGTAATATTTTTTTTGCAAAATATGGTCACTTAAAGTTGAACTTATTAATGAAACGAGAATATTCTGGAAGAATAAAATCAAATAAAAAATTGAAGGCGTTATGGTTCTTGTATTTAAAAAAAAAAAATAACACAAAGGTTCGTAATTAATTTAATATGATGATATCATTTGTCTATCAAAAGAGTGCACTAGCCACGTTTTATTTATTTATTTAAACAGTCTATTTAAAATTTTGATTTTATTTTTTCCAAAGGGCATACAAAGCATAATGATAAATTGATTATTTTTATTTTTTCTATAATATCAGATAATAAATTATTATTTAAAATATGAATTTGTTAGCATTTTATTAAAAAATCATTTTTATTACTTATTTTCAAATCAAATATCTATTAAAGAATACAAAATTATGTCTCAATGTTTTTTCTATGTCATACAATATATGTTGTTGCCGTTCTTTTAAATATTCCATATATATGACATTTCAGTAGCTGTCAAGGAAGAAATGATCAATAGAAGATGTAGCTCAAGTGGCCAATGGGGAGTGAAGAAGAAAGAGATACAGATAACCATCCAATCATTTTGCCTTCCTCTTTTCTAACTATTTGATTTGGGGATATATATATATATATATATATATATATATATATATATATATTATATATATATATACTTTTAATAGTAATGATAAATTTGATGTGATATAAAAGATTTTAATGCAATAAATTTACAAATTAGAATTTAGATGTTAAATATGCAAATACATATGAAGCTAAATCAGCTATAATATGATACATTTAAGGGAAAAAAAATAGAGTTATGACTCATTTTCTTATATAAATGTATAACATTTCACCAAAATATATTATATAATTCATATGATAATTTAATGAGTGAAAATTACGGGCAGAGGTTTCTTTGTGCGCTATAGGATGTAGTTTAGATGGAGGTAAGTACTGTTAGCTTTATAAATATGTTTAATTAACACATAATTGCTTCTAAATTTAAACAATCTCATAATTTATATCACTGTGCTGAGTATTGGAGCCCGGTCCTCTTCCCTGTTCACAGCGTCTGCATTTATGGCAGAAATTGGATTGATTAATTTAATTAATCTTGTCATTCCATTGGAAATATTCATGTGCTTCGTTTTTTATACTTGATGGGCCTTGCCTTTTGGGCTGAAAAGGCCTGTTTTAAATCGATGCATCCAGAGCAGGGTATAGAGGCAGCTCCTCCCAAATTCTACTCTGCAGTTTACGGATTACCGGAAGGAAGAAAGAGCTTGCAAGGTTTCCTGCTTTAGATTTCTGGTTGGTGGCTCTCGGTTGGAGAGAGAGAGGAAGAGAAAAAGAGTGATTTTTTGTGATCGTCGGGGTGATCGACTAGTGTAATTCCTCAAGCTAGTAAAATCCTCTGCAGCTTCGTTGAAGTAGGCAATTTGTCAAACCATGTAAATCTGTGTGTTCTGCTGTGCTTTTCTGTTTTGCGATTTTTTTCGATCCGATTTTTCGTTTTATTATCATCGTTTTTTTAACAACACACTGCTTTGCATGAATTTGGATTTAAAATAACTTTAAAATATTTCGGGATTAGATTTCTTAATGATTATCAATCCATTGTGCATAAGAAAAAATTATAATGAAATACATATAAAAGTCTAATTCAATTTGTACATTAGGAATGCGTGGGCATGAATCTCAAGAAAATCCAATGAACTAAGAGATAGAAAAGTACAGTTAAAGAGAGCACATTGATGAGAGACAAACGATCGACTTACTCTACTCGATGCAACCCTCTTTTACGAAGACTGGAAGCCGATCCGATTTAGGCTACCTAAACCAAGGACAAAAGCCAATGAAGCCGAGCAGAGCCAACGATCTGCCTATCACCACAACTCAACTCAAAGGAAGAATTTAATATAGTCAACCATCTCACCGATGCCTCTGAGATTCTTCGTTAGGGGTCAAAGACCGGCAATAAGTCAAGCCATGAACATTTCGAAGGACTTTCTGTCAAGGAATGACCTATCTATCATATTATGGTAATTTTCCCTCTGCTCGATAACTTTATCTTATTCTAACAATATGAGCTCCTCTTCCAAAGCTTAATAGTCTGCAACTAGTTTATAATAGACGATCAGTAAAACCTACCAAATCAAGTCAAGTTCTGTCAACCTAAACATCATCAAAGGCGACCAACAACCCTAGTTCGACATAGTCGGATAAGCAATTCTTATCAAATCGAGACCCATCAATTTCAACCGACCGAATCAGAGTAGTTGCATCGTAGGCATATACATGTAAAATACCTAAAATATCCTATAACGCTCTTATTAAAACAAGGGCAAAAATGTGACTTCATATATTGTACTCCCTCATTTATAAATAAGGGGATCAATTTATGAGAAAAGAGATAATCAATAATTGAGATTATTGTTCATTATTGTGTATTTTCCTCTATGTATGTATGTATGTCTCTCTATCTCCCTACCATGTCTTGTGTTCTTTTCATTGGGTGTAATTCACGAATAGATCATGATTTAGGTGTGACAGGTTTGGATTATGTCATATGCAAGAAGAGGAGTAACACATGAAGAAGAAAATTTTAACAGAGACGCTGGTAATATGGAGTGCACCAGGAAGTTCATGCAACAACAAATCCAGAAGTTTAAAGACTAGTGATAGATGCCCTCTATGAGGCATTGACTCGGGGAAGGGAGCAGAACTCTGAGAGGAAGGGTTGGCACCCAACAGGCCATAGGGTGCCCTTTCTTGTGGAATGAGAAGGAGATTCCATATACTTTGATAGTGTTGGGTCGACAACGATGGATAAACAACAGTTTGGGCTTACCGAGCCGCCCTGCTAGCCAGAGAATGTGTTCTATCAATAGGCGTTTGAAGTTGAAATCCCATATATATTCAAAATCCCTACTCTTGAATCTTACAAGGATTAGACTAATCCGACCAAATGCATGACTTCCTTCAAGTCAATTGTGTGTTTACTGAGGATTATATATGCGCTGAAGTGCCACCTCTTCTTCAACACGTTGAGAAGCCCTTAGGTAGTTCAACAAATTGCCACCATGCATGATCATCTTATTCACAGACTTCAAAAGAATATTCGTGATGCAGTTTGCGAGCGCCGATAATCCTCAAAAGAGTTCATAAGCCGTTCCGCATATAAGGCATCGATAGAACAAGAGCCTCTGTTCTTTCATTACTCAGTTCCAAAAAGAGTTGTCGGAAGTGTAGGATCTAGAACTCGTGGCAACACATGCTGCTTAGCCTAAGGGTTGAAGGAAGTTCTATTCTGGGATGCTTTGGGCCTACTAGCGACTGAAGACCTTCGCCCCCGAGGACCTTGTGTTGAAGAATGTTGATCTAGTTGTGCGGGGACAGACAATCAGAAAAATAAATCAAATATGGACTGACACATTCATCATCGACAAGTGATTCATCCTCAGAGTGTACAAATTAAAGACATACATGGGAAAAAAAGTCATTCGAACATGAAGCGAAGACAAACTAAATATTTTTTTTTCTTTGAAAAAGCTTTGCATCATCACTAGAAAAAAATAAAGGCACTTTTGTTCCAAACAATGTGTTTTTACACAAAGAAATATTAAAAATATGATTTAATAAATTATATGTGTAATTCCAGGTTCAAATAACACTTAGAAAACTCGAGTTCACATGAATCGATGCATAGCCTATGCTATGGGAACTTGACTTGAGCAGTAAAACTGACAACATGCAAGTTGTCTGATCGGTAGAAAGTAATAAAGAATCGACAATGACACAATACATCTTGTTAGTAAAGCCCAGTTAAAATTAACTGACGGTGATGCATGCCCTCGTCTGATCGACATTGTTCAAACAAATCAACCCTCAACACCCAAACATCAATAAAAACCTATGTCTCATAACTTGGCTCGGGTCAAGTTCTAATGGTAGTTACCTATCCCGTAACGATGAGATCCGCTGTGGGTGGCAAACAAATCATCCTAATAACAAGTCTCGATGGTTGTCCCGACGAAGGTTGTGACAAGATCTACTACAAATGTCTGACGAAATATAAGGTCAGTCTAATGTGATAGCCCGACCGAGCAATCGAGACATAAAAAGTATAAGACTTGAGCAGAGCGGTAATACATCAAAAGTAACTGAAAATCATTCCCAAGAAACCAAGCTATCAACCACCACAAACATTCATCACAAGTAAAAAATTTTTAAAAAAAATGGCAAAGGTAAAAAAGCATAAGGCAAAGGTAAAACTGACTTAAAGCTTCTTTTGCTTTCGTGAATAAAGTATTACAAATATTTAGTAGAGCTTTCAATGATTTAAAATCATAAAAAAGAAACAAAAATTTTTCTAAGTATAAAAACATTGAAACTGATTCAAGTGTTGGATGATCCTCCATCATTTGTAGCACTCTCATTTTCCGAATCTTCCTCTTCCACAGCCAGAAGTGGGAATATATTGGTGAATCATCCAAATCCTGCCACTTAGGATTAACTAGTTTCGCTTGTATGAACTGCTCGATTGCTAATTTGGTCCCAAGACAGAGGTGCTTACTCCACAAGTTTCTTTTCACTTTCCGAAAATCCCAAAATAATGTTTAGATGTGGGGGCAATTTGGTTATCTACTATGTCCATTTTCTCAAAAGGCTCCTTTGAACATAACATTTATGGAGCTACCCTTATCGATTAAGGTGTTGTCAATCTGATAATCCTCGATGATGGTGACTACAATGACGTCGTTGAAAGGATTTCTACCAGTGGGCATATCAGTATCCTGAGAAAGTCATAAGAGGGTGAATCAGTGTAGCACACTTAACCAAGTGGCTGAGTAAACCTCTCCTATCCTTAATCTCTTCAAGTTAGACCTTCATGAAGCCTTAGATACATCCCCATTGAAGATAATTCGCATAACTTGTTGCGATGTGGACCAGGCTTATCAAAGTGGTTCCCTTGTTATTACATTCACATTTTCCTTTCCCTATCATTAAGTGCAATCTTTAGGGGGCTACAAACTCTTTCAACTTTCTCGTTATGATCAGCTCTTTGATCAGTATGTGAAGATGTCGACACTCTTCAGTGCCATGACCATGATCCTAATGATATGCATAGTATTAATTAGGATAACGGGGGTGAATTCTCGCTTTCATGGGAAAGGGATGCTTGAAAAAGTCTTTATTTTGAATGGCATCTATAATCTCATCCATCAAAACTCTCAAATGTTTGACTTCAGCAGGAGGGCGATGAAATAGTTCTTAACTCTTCTCCAACCTTCTTCCAACCTATCTCCTATCGAAATGACTTCATGTTTGGCGGAAACATTTATCATGAGAATTTTAGGACTTCTATTTGAAGCAATTTTTTGGGTTCTAATGATCATCATAAGGCCAACTTTAGAACTTCTCCCTATACTCTAACATTCAGAAAAAAAAACTGGAATAAGAGTGGTACTTCTCAACAGATATGTGATTTTGACCAAAGATTTTGGATTTTGCAAGTTGAGTTTGTACCAGAACTACTCTTCATAGAGGCCTTGAGCGAGAGCAACGTAAGCAACAACAACATCCAAAGCCCGACTGTTTAACATCTCTCGTAGGAAGCAAGTAATGAAGCTTCTTAGGCTCTTTGTAGGTTCTCGATGGGTCATTAGGAGGGCTTGTGAGTTCTTTGGTGACTTCTGTGTGTTGACAAACTGATCCATAAACATACGCTTAAACTCTCTAAAGGAGGTAATGAATTCTACTGAAAAGTTATTGATTCAGAGTAGGGTTGATTCATTCATTGTCATAAAGAGCATACAACACTTTAAAACATCATTTATTTTAACTACACAGACGACTGACTCGAATGAAGCCAGATAATCGGTGCGGCAAATTTTTCTTTGTAAGATTCCAAAGATGGAACCTTAAACTTCATTGGTGTCTCAACTTTCACAATCTTCATTGAAAATGTGTTCTCTGTTAGTTTTTAAATTTTTCTCTCTCGTGTCTTTTTCATCTAATGCTCTATGCGTAAATCTTCTTCTTCTTCTTCTTTCCTCTTTGATTGAGGCTACAAGTGGCTCTTCTTCCACCGAACGATCAAGGTCATCTCTTCCCACTTCTTCTCTTTTGAAGATTGGGTCAAGAGCTCTCGTTAGTCCATCTTTTTGAAAGCTTTGCACGGGCAGCTCTTGCCTTAGTGGTTTTCTTGTCTGCAAGCCACTTATCCCAACAATCTAGCTTGACTTCTTAGTTCAATTCAAAAATAATATATAAAAGTCTCTCTTACAGCTTGTAAGATCTCCGGGACTTATTTTATTAAATCGTTGACATGTTGCATCATGACTTTTTGGTGTAATCCATCATTCACCTTTATTTTTTCCTTTCAGCAATTTTGATCGAGCCCATTTTTTTTCTAGCTCCATTTAGATGTTATCTATTTTTGTAACCGAGTTTTATTTCATTAATGCAACATGCACGTCTCAATGATTATTTTTAATTGGAGTTTGAACATTCCTTACTAAAAAAACTCCTACGAGAATTGTGTCATATCTCGAGATTTATGTGGATGATGAGAATTTATTGACGGTGCATGAATCATTTACGAATATCTAACCAAAATTCTTATGAATGCATATTAATTATTAATATATAATTTTTTATATGTATAAATGATATAAAAACATAAGATTTTGATTTAAAAATAATAATGATACACTGTTGTTAAAATTATGTCAATAATTTATGTCGCAAATATTATATTTTATAATTAATATATATTAATTTTAGCCACTAAATAGCTATAGAGCTGTCTTATTGCTGCCGGTGCGGCCTCTACCTTCGATCAACTTCCACTACCACCTGCATCATGTATTCCTTCAAAGCCAACCTACCCTAACACTATCCATTTAATGCTTTATTCCTACGCCTTTCCCGCATAGTTATTTATGCGGACGATTTCTCTTCAGTGCCCCCTGTGGCGAATTATGCTCCGTGTTGCATAACTTAATCCATATAATGCAAATTTATATTTGATCGTGGACAGCATAAACACACGAGTTCTTTGAGTGCTACTTATGTAATTATTAGAGCATTTTTAATATTGAGTCTATCAATATCTACTTCTCCCATATAGTTAGAGAGAATATTACGTCCGGTAAATCAGATGTGCAGTCGACATCATAGATCACATAACTTCGCCAGATGATGAGTAACATTCATCAAAAGAAAAGTAATGACGTCTTCAGACTAGACAAGTCAACTGCTCTATTGTTGTTGCTCCATATGCTTGCAATCATAACTTCGTCTGATCCTTGTGAAACTCTTCTTCTGATGTCTTCTTTAAGTAACATCCATCAAAAGAAAAATAATCTAGCATGTGTGACATGATTAATATCGACATATATTTCACCAATCATCATCTCAATACTTCTTTTGAAAGATCAACAATCAAACTATATAGAAATTTCTAAATAAGTCAATCAACCCCTCAATATATGTTTTAATTGTGAGGCATAATAACTTTAGTTAAAAAGTTCATTAATTTTGAGAAGGTGATGTGAGCTCTAAATATTTACACCCTTTGTTATGTAGCTATAAGAATCATTTATTTCAAGAAGATTAACATTATCATCAATGATAGAACATTAGAAAGTTCATGTCTTTTTTAAGTTCACCAAAGCATTTATATATCTCACTATGAAGAGGTTGGCATCCACGGTATATGGCCTTTTAGGTCGGGGGTTTGAGTCCCCTCTCGCAAAATTGGTCTTAAGGAGGTGATATTCGAATTGTTAGACACATTATGGGTGATTGGAGACTCGTACAATATCAAACTGAGCATAAAGGATATGCTATGTTTAGACGTGAGGATGTGAAATAACCGAAATATATTGGAAGATATTGATTTATGTTAATATTACCTCCAATAAAGGGAACAACGTTGTCAACTCACTTTCTTTCATATAATTTTCTCAATAAAAATTAAAATTTCTAGCAACACCTTAATTTTGCTTGAATTATATTAGCATATCTTCTGTATGTATGATTTACATGCTGCTAAAATATTAGAATTATCTTTGATATTAACAAATTCATCATTTGGTACGAATCTTGGGTAATTTATTGAAAAAAAAATTATTTAAATTTTGATTAAAGTTTATCTGAAATCCGATTTTAACAAATTTACGGTCAAAGTAACTGGCTCGACTTGACAGACCCAATTGAAGCAAAGTTGGTTCAATCTGAGTCGAATTAAATTTAGATTAAGTCATTAAACTATTTTTTAAAAAATGTCAACACATAGTTGGAATGTCAAACAAATTCCAAATCTGACAAACTTATAGTCATATTGAATGTTTTAACGAGATGAATCCAACGAGCTCAAAATCGCTCAACTCTAACATCATTAAGGCGCTCAAATATCTGTAAAACACCAGTCAATTGAGGGAATCTCTCCAGGCAGTCTGAGGATGTGGTTTGAATTTCTTCTTATTTACAAAGAGGTCACCATAGACTCTATAAATAGAACTCTACCCCTATCTTGAGAGGGGACCAAGACCTTGAGTTAGAAGAAGACCAAAGCTTGGATAAGGAGTTGAAGTCTAGCATTGCTTCTGCGCCGAAGATCCGACAAGTACCTCTTGTTCCGGTAGCCGCCAACCATCGTCAACCACTACCTACCGACCACGATCGACCACCTTCAATCGCCCTCTACTTATAGCAAAACTTCATGTGGAGTCAAGAATAACATTGTAGAGCAACGAAGTAACAATCGATACAAAGTCACGAAGAATCCTACTGAGCAGCGTATCATCCCAACGTTATGCTAACTTCAAAGACAGCGACACCAAAGCTCTGTTATGCTGGAGCCCGGTCGAACCCGCCTCCTGCCTTCCGCTTCCCGCTCCCGCGCCCGATTGTGAAAGATCATGATCTCGCTCCCGCTTCATCGCAAAACTGTTCCCGCTCCCATTCGCGAAAGGACACGATTATGTCGTTCGCGAACCGTAGGCATCAACCGCTTATGCCTTAACTTTTTTGTGAAGCGAAGTATATCTTCGCTCCCTCTTGTTCGTGATAAAAGATATCGCACGGCTCTCCTTCAGTGAAGAAAAGTCACGGTGTTCTTCTCCAATTTTCCTCGGGATAGAGGAAAGAAGTTGCAAGAAGTACTTTCTTGCGGTGAAGGAAGAAGAAATAAGAAGAAGATTGTTCTCCCTTGGCTTCTTCTTGGTGACTTGTGGCCGAAGAAAAATTGGGTTTATTTCTCTTGTAAGTTTATCTTCTTCGATGTATCTCCGTATAGAGTTTATTCGGTGTATCTCGGTGTAGAGAGAGAGGAACAGAGAGAGAAGAAGAGAGAACAACGAAGTGAGAGTGAGAGATTCCTCTTGTAAGTCGAGATGATCGACTGGTGTAAATTCCTCAAGTAGTAGAATCCACTGCAACTCCGTGGAAGTAGACAATTTGTCGAACCACGTAAATCGTGTGTTCTTTTCTGGTGTGATTTTCTCGTTCTATTTTTCGCATCGTCGATCGTTTTTCTGTTTGATTTATAGATATACCACATCAACTGGTATATATCTTACCTCCCGCAACAAGCTCCAGCTACGATGGCTCCATATAGTGGGGGCAACAATTTCTTCTGTACACGATCGCTATAACTCGAGAAAACTATGTAACTCTTTCTCCTTCTGTGATACAAAGTCTTGTATATGTAATCACAAACTCATAATGAATCATTTCAACTTGGCTAAGCCCCGTGATTTTTTACGTAAAAACATCTTGTGTTTCTATCCGTCAATTTTATATTTAAGTACGTGTTAGATTAGTGTACAAGACTAAGACGATAATTCATTAATCTATCGTTCTGAATTCCCTAGCACACATTAATTTTATTTTTACTTACATTATTATATGGACCCTTTTTCTATACTTGGATATAAATAGTTTTTTTATAATTTATATACAATGTTAGCAGAATATATTTCACTTGTGCAATATCTCATATTTCTTCTTCTTCTAGAATCTTCATGTTAGCATTTTGTCTTCGATTGACTATAATTTTTTTTTCTTCTAATTTTATGTGAAAAATTATTTATAATTAAAAAAACATCAAAATTCTTAGTCAATGATACAAATATTTAGTCAAACCACACAGCTAATAATATCTGTAAATTTTGTAAATAACATTATCATATGAAAAATACAGTTATCAAACTTATTATATATCAGGAATCTTTTTTAATATGAAAGTATTCATATGATTAATTTTGATACGTGTTAGAAAGTTCGCGATAGTGGAGTAATGAATTATTATCTTAGTATTGTTAGAGAACCTGAAACACACTCAAGTAATTAAAAAGAAGTAAGCAAGAGGAGAGCCCTAAATTTTTACATGAAAAATTCTGTAAATGAAAAAAATTTCGATGTGCATTGACGTACTGTCTTCGGAAGGGGCGTCGTTGCACCGGCTTTTAGTGACATTCCATCGTATGTGGGGTGTGTTGATACACCGTCATCGAGGTATGTCGTTGCACCGTAATCGAGGTGTATTATTATAGCTTGTTTCGAGGTATGTCATTACACCGTATTCGAGGTGCATTCTTACACCATCTTCGGGAGAAATTTTTTAACCATATGTGGGGTGCATTATTACACTGTCATCGGGTGTCTTGTTATATCGTATTCGAGGGGCATAGTTACATGATGTACTGTACGACATATTGGTTTGTCGAATGCTTCACTTTTCTACAACGTACACTAAGATTATGTGGCGCACATTGTGACTCTGAAAGAGTCTTCACTGCTATGAGCAGATAGTGGTTGATGGTGATCGATGGTAGAGGGCTGTCGACAGTGGTAGGTTGTGGTAGACAGGCAGTTGTCCACGGTGATTAACTGTAAGAGCGAGAGGAATTCACCGAATTTGCGTGCAAAACTAATATTGATCTTTAGCTCCATCTCCAAGTTCCAGTCTTTTTTATGGCTTCATGTCACCCCTTCTTTCAAGAGAATGGTGAAACTTTATTTATAAAGTCCTCGTTGCAAATAAAGAAGGCACCCAAGCTATTCTGATCACACGACCTTAGGAGGTTCTTTTGATTGAACTGTGTTCAGTGAACATTGAAATGTCTTAAATGATGTCATAATCAAACAATCTTGCTCCTTTTTAATTCCTCTTGTCGAGACGTCCGATTTGAATATAAGCATGTTTGATTTAAAATCATTTTAATCTTTCAATTATACAATGAAAGCTCTCAAAAGCGGTTTGTTAGTTTGATATGGGCTTGTTTTGATTCGGGGTGGACAATTTGATATCATTGAGTCAATCTTGTCAAACCAATTAGTTTGATTATTAGTTTATTAAAATCAGAGTTATAAAAGATTTTTAATTGAAGTTCAAATATTGTTTACATTAAAAATTATCTCAAGATTTATATGAGATTCATGCTAATACCATATTAAATTTGATTTTCCCACACTCATTCTACAATGTAATTGGGCCTTGCTCACAGGAAAAATTTTCTATTCGAACTCCGGATGTAGCTCTACATGCAGATCCAATAATATGTCGTCACATGTGCTACATCGCAGAAGTTACTTCAAGGATATTGAAGTGGAACCGAAGATATTATTTCGAGGTTATTAAAGAGAAACACATATATTTAATTTCATTAACCCCAAAATAACTCAAAAATAATCTTTGTAGTTTCATTACAATAACCCAGAAATAATACAACAGATATTATTTCGGGGTTATTGAACTAAAATATTTAGGTTTTTCTTCAATAACTCCAAAATAACCCAGAAACAACATATGTGATAATATTTCAGAGTTATTGAAGTGAAACCACAGATGTTATTTTGAGATTATTTCTAGGTTATTTCAAGATTATTGCATAGTCTGTGGTTTCATTTTAATATTTTCTTAGATGAGTCTGATATAACAATAAAATATTACATATGGACTTCCAAAGTCTGGATAACGGCTCAAATACAGCGAGGAGGGCGGAGGTGCGATTCCTCCTCTCCTCCGCTTCATCCGAGTTGTTATCTGGACATCTAGATGTTAAGATGTGATATTTTTTACCAATAAAACACACATGGCGATATATAGAGGTGTAAACGAGTCGAACACGAGCTGAGCCACCTTTATATTTCGAGCTCAAAAAGTGTGTTCGTGTTCGGCTCATTTGCTTAGCGAGCCGAACACGAGTCGTTCACGAACAAATAGTCATTTTGACAACCTTAATCACGTAGTCATCAAATGTTAAAGATTGTGACAAGATTTAAAACATCATTTGAATCTAATTTAATAATTTTCTTTATTAATGCTTTAATTGATTATAAATCTTTGTAGTTTTGTAGTCAACTAAATTTTAAAAAAAGACTATTCATCAAAGATATAATATATATATATATATATATATATAATTGTTGAGTAATATTTCGAGCCAAAACGAGCAGAACACGAACGAACAAATATTTGTTCGTGTTGTTCGTGTTTGGCTCGTTTATTTATCAAATGAGTCGAACATGAGCTTCTTAACGAACCAAACACAAGCAACGGACCGTTTTGACAGCCCTAACTGAGTACCAACGTCCTCAGCCCAGACATAAATTTTTTGGTTACAAGCTACAAGAACCGCTACACCTACTGCTGGATGCCGGATGGCGTGTTAACGTAGACCGCATCACAATAAAGCCGAACCTGCACCACTTGCCCGCTCGCTCAAATCCTTCCATCACTCGGTCAAGCCGCCAGTGGAGGGCAAGTCACCGATCATGCCGATTCCCGGCTCTCCTGTAGCTGGCCGGAACCCTAGCTCCGTTGGATCAAGGAAGTCGAAGAATCGTGACTCGTTGAGGAGCCCTCTCTATTCTGTTAAATCTTCCTCCGACGACAAATCATCGTCTGCCAGCCGCAATCCTTTTGCTGTCGCAGCGAGGTTTTTCGGCTCATGCTTCTCCCCGACCACGGGAAGATCGACTGACGAGATCTTCTCCGATGGTTTCAGATCTCCTTCGCGTAAGTTTCAATCTTTGCAATCCCCCATTTCTGAATACCAGGTTCCAATTGTAAGTTTTAATTTTGTTGGAAATGAACTGGGTTTTTCTTGATCATTCTTTTTGAGGAAAGTTTAGAGAAGGGATCCTTTATTTAATGAAAAATTGTGGGTTTTTTTTCTTTTTTTATCTATATTAGAAACTACATCAGCTTCGGGAAGTAATCAGGGAAGCTTTCAAGGTAAGGCGAGGAGGTTTTCAGGAAGTGGGATCAGAAGTTCATCTCAAACTGAGCCTGGAGGCATGAGGTTTACCATGGCTGAGATCAACAAGGCCACAAAGAGCTTCTCCCCTTCTTTGAAAATTGGTCAGGGTGGATTTGGAACGGTGTACAAGGGAAAGCTCGACGACGGCATGGTTGTTGCAGTGAAACGTGCCAAGAAGGTAATGCTTGTTGATTTGGGATGTACTGGTAGAACATGATATTGAGTAATGTTGAGTTGGTGTATGTGCAGAGTATGTATGATAAGCAATTAGGGACGGAATTCCAATCTGAAGTCCAGACTCTGGCAAGAGTAGAGCATTTGAATTTGGTTAGGTTTTTGGGATATTTGGAGTATGATAATGAGAGGATTCTTGTTGTGGAGTATGTGTCCAATGGAACTCTCAGAGAACATCTTGATTGTAAGTTTTTTACTTGAATTCTTAAAAATAATCTTTTTTTGGCAGAATGATGCATTAATTGTTAGCTTTTACTGGAACTTATTACTTTTGAAGGTGTGTGTGTTAGTAATTTCATATATGAGATATTGCAGGCTTGCATGGAAGTTGCCTTAATCTTGCAGAACGCCTGGATATTGCAATAGATGTTGCTCATGCCATCACTTATCTCCATATGTATACAGGTATGTTGAATGTTTTGGATTCTTCTGGTTTTGTCTTATTGCAACTGACATAAAAATTTGATATTTACCCTTTTGGTGTTATAAACTCATACATAAAATATGTATTTTTTCTTTAAAAAGATAGTGATGGTGGTATTTTTGATGGGATGTTAAAGATTTGAGTGGTATGCATGTGTTTATGAATGTTTAGGAGTTAGATATGTAAATACATAATAATTTTGTGGTATGCCCCAAATATAAATGGTTAAGTTTAGGAGCTTTTCATAGTTATGAGAATGGGGGAAATTAGCATTTTTTTTTATCTCTGCCTTGTTCTTGTTAAGATGATTTCATTAACTGAAAAACCTACACTTTTTAGTGAAACATTGAATGCATCCAATTATTTAGATTGAGAAGCACATGCTGGTAAATTTAAATTTTCTCTTATATATTTGTTGACTGTTTTGTTCCATGCATTTAAATTTTATTTTATTTATTTGACTGTTTTATACCATGCATATATAATAATTTATACATGTTCATAATTCAATATTGTAGCCCTTAAAGGGCTAGACTAATTAAATAAATTCATTGACCAAGAGTGTAGCACCCAAATTACAACTTGTTGGCACAAGCTTGCAAATTTATTGGAGAAAACTTGATTGAAACAATTATGTTTGAAAGTGGTCATCATTTTTTCATACAGGCCTTGATTTTTCAGCAACATATTAATATTTATCTATTTAAAGTGTTGATAAATTTTAAGTCCCTCCTTTAGACAAGGAAAGAAAGATCAAATTAGATGCATTAGAAGTGAAGGTAATAGTATTTTTGTTATAGATGAAGGTGTCATGGAAAGTTGAAAAATGTTATTTTGAGAATACTTGAAAGTTCTAATAAAGCAATTATTTTTGGAAGTTGTAATTTGGAAATTCTAAATTCATTGTTGGTCAAGCACAAATATGGGAGGTATTATGGTTCTAATTCTCTGAAATCAAATTTGAAAACCAATGAGGAGGCAGACAGGAATCCGTAAATTGATTTTATGATTTTTACTTTAGATAAAGTTGGCAGCAAGTAAACCTATTAAATTATGGAATTCATTAATGTCATCGCATATCATCGTATCTTATAGTTATCCACTGCCTTAACCGCTAGTCCAGTATATGAAAACTCAGCTAGCTGCTTAGTTGGACCCATGGCTTGCTTGTTACTAATTTCCTTTGGAAGAAGAATAGTGTTCATTATTATATTTT
>NEWO01000082.1:591912-611309 GCA_003013225.1 Phalaenopsis aphrodite
TGTTCACAAACATCATCTTTCTCTTTTTCAGCATGTTATTGAAGACATCTACTTTTACTTTTCTATCCATATTTAGTCTTTAATTTTTTATCTATTTTCATCTTGGTAATGGTTAATCATGGAATGACATTTAATAGAATCTTCTCCTCCGACATCAGTCACATCACCTCTAGTTATGAAACAATCATTTGTGGCAACATTACTAGTCATGGAAGTGTTTATTGGGCATAAGCTATACTGGCAAGACTATATTCAACCAACCCAGTAAGTTATAATGCTCATTGTGAGAGAAGCAAATATAATTATCTCATAAATGCGTCCTTTTTTCCACTATAAAAAGATCAAAAGAAAACTATGATATTGCAAAAGAAAAATGCCAAAACAATGAAAATACTATCAAGTTACTTAAAATTAACACGATCACCACAATCTTCAACAAGGTGATCGAAAATCACTCAATATCATCATTCTTTAACTAGGTATTGGCAAGAACCTGAAGTCTGTGAAGAACTAGTTTCAAAGTGTTTTGGAGATACAACCAAGTATCAAAACTAAATGAGAAAACATGATAAATTTCTTCCTGGTAAATAAAAACCTTAATAAAGTTTGAAGGACATTTCGAACAAAATGTCTTCCATATGTTTAGGTAGTGTTCTCAAAAAATTTTAGAGAATAGACTCGCTAAAGTATCATGTTAATAAATCAATGTACTCCAATTAGGACTCAACCCGAACATGAGAAATTTATACTATGGCCAAGTAAATCCAATCCATGACATACCCAACTCGAGTTATTAACATGATTTATTAACAAAAATATTGAATGAATACTTGTCTTTTATATAGAGTCATTAGCAAATGACTGTTTAAATTCAAAAAAACAATTAGTTGAATAAAATTTGAATTAGTATATAACTCTTTACACGAGTTAAATAAGAAAATCTATAAGTTTCAAGTAAGTTTTTTCCCAATCAAATAACATAAATTAGTGCTAACAAAAATCTATAAGTTTCAAGTAAGTTTTTTCCCAATCAAATAACATAAATTAGTGCTAACAAATTTGTTTATTTAAATAAAGAAATTAAAAGGAATTGCATTAAATAATATGCATATTCATCGATGATAAATAGATTATTTTTTATAAAAATAAAAATTTATAAATAGTTGAATAATAAGCATTTAGTGTGAAAGAAATGAGATAAAAATATAGAAGGGGAAAAGAGGGGTACATTGTTATGTTCACTTCTAGAAATTCAAGAACAAAAAGAAAACATACTAGAAATTGTATGGGAAACCTATTTATTAGAGACCTAGAAAATAAGTTCATTTTTTTTGTGACCAACAATGAAATTCGAAAACCAATAACATCCTCTACCTTATATTTTTTTCAATCAAAAACAAATTGAGATGTTGAGAAAGGTGTTTTAGCCAACTCTAGAGAAACTCAAATGCAAATGAAAATAGCACCGAATCAATGACTCAATTAGTTTGGTCATAGATGCATTGAATTCAAAATTTGAAATGGCGTGTTCATGTATTATGAACTCGAGTGCATCAAATCATGCGATAGGGGATGTTTTTTTATTTCACAAAATTCATCTGTTTCAAGTATTTTGTAGTAAGAATTGTTGATTAATCATTATCTCTAATAATAGATGTTGGGACAATTAATGCCCGTAACTCCATAATTCTAGATTCCATCTTATTGGTTCACTAACTTTCCTGTACTTTCTTATTCATCAACAAGTTATGAAATTTAAAAATAAGCTACCAGCCTTTTTCTTACTAATTTTGAATCATGGGATGCAATCTCAAGTAGGACATTTGTCAAAGCAAAAAAAATGGTGGTCTTTACATCTTTAAACATTAAAGAGAATCCTGTGTTACAAATAAAATATGCTCTGAATGTATTATACTCTAAAAAGAATGCAATCACATTATGATACCTCTATCTAATCTTAAACTTTTTCGTACCTAAAATTTTTTTTTTCTCCTTATTTCTAATCAATAAAAATCCATAATTATTGAAACATACTATCCACCAAAAACACGCCAAATACATAGAAGTTATTCTTATAAAACCTCTCAACCTTTTTCTATCATTCATATATATATATAGGACCATTTAGGGTTACTAATATATCGAGGGTTAGATTATTTATATCAAATATTGATAACCATATTAGACACACTTGAGTTTACTTAACGAAAACAAATTTAATACAAGTCACATTGTTATGGAATTCCATTACTACATAACCTAGATTAAAATCCAAATTACAGTTATCAGTGCTGGCAATGAGAATAATATTTTCATTTTATTCTTTGAAACTATCTTCTTCAACAATAAATTGTTCATCAAAGTTTTTATTTTTATACCCTTTAATAAAATAAGATTTTTTAAAAGAAAAAATAGAATCCTTTGTAAGTTGCTAAACTCATTATGATCACTGGTAATGCTCTACAATATTACTAGGAAGATGTTATTATTATTGAATAACTCATTAACCACATGTCATCAATAATCCTAAACTCCATAATCCTTGTCTGTATCTCTTAAAACCTACACCAACATTTTCTCAAGTCTTTGTTTAATTTCTCTTCACGAAATGAGTAAACTTGACCCATAAATCAAGAGAAGAATTCTAACTCCCTTAATTAATATGAGTTTTGTAAGAGTATTTATCTCATTTTTTGTGAACCAACATCTTTTCTTAAACTTGAATCTCATTTCCTTAACAACACTAAAATACACTAAGATAAAATTCAATGAGCTATATACAAAGGAATTGTCTACTTACATCAGAAAAATTCAACAGAAAAATAAGATAAAATTATTCTTCTAGAGCAAAATTATACGGCTATTAAATATCCTTCACATGATAGCACTTATTCTAGCTTAATAGCTTGATTTTCCATAAAAAAAGATGTACACGCTTCTGTAAAATATTTTATTTTCAAGTATATTTTTCATGACTACTTATCTCTCCAATTTTGTACCTTTATGGTAAATATTTTTAGCATGGGCTTCCCAACAACATCTATAAAGTTTTAAAAGTATTTGAATTGAGATATCTTGTTCACGAAGAAACTCGGGCATTGAAAAAAAATAAAATAAGCAAAAAAAAGTAAAAAAAGTAAAAAGATAATAAAAGAAGGAAACGTGAATATGTGAATATTGGAAAAGAAAGACACTTGGAAGTTCTTGGCCTTGCATAAGGGAAAGAAATTTATTTTGTGGAAGGTTGATAGGCGCATTAAAAGATATAAGCCTAGACATATTTGCACAAGAGTGTGATAATTATAGAGGAATTAAGTTAATGTGTCGTACTTGAAATTTTGGGAGAGGATAATTGAACATATGTTAAGATTTGATTTAAAGATTTCTCATACTCAGTTTGGATTTATATCTTGCAAGTCTACTCTGGTAGCTATACATTTATTTAGAGATTTGATAAAGAAGTACAAAGAGGAGGATCTACTTATGATTTTTATTGATTTAGAAAAAGCTTGTGATAAGGTTCCAAGAGATATTCTTTGGAGAGTTCTAGAAAAGAAAGGTATTTATTTGATTTATATTCAGGTCATTAAAGATATGTATGTTATAGTTGTAACCTGTGTTCAAATAGGAGGATTGACCCAGTATTTTCCTATTTCAGTTGGATTAGATCAGGGATTGGCTTTAAGCCGATATCTTTTTGCTTTAGTTATGGTTGCTCTTACCAGACATATACGGGAGGATGTACGTTGTTGTATGTTTTTCCCTAATGAAATCGATATTGTGGATAAGACTAGAGAATGAGCTCAAGAAAAACTTGAATTATGGAGGTCTATATTGAAGTCTGAAGGCCTTTGTTTGAGCATATATAAAACTAAATACATTGAATATTATTTTAAGTAGTACTCTAGTGATAGTGTTGTAACTATGGATGATCAAATCATTAAAAGCTGTGAACATTTTAGATATCTTGGGTCTATTGTTCAAAGTGATGGTGATAGAGATGAGGATGTTATTAGCAGAATTCAGATTGGTTGGTTGAAGCGGAGGAATGCATTGGCCTATAGTGTGATAGAATAGTACCGCTAAGATTTAAAGGAAAAGTTTATAAGATGGTGGTTAGAGCTGCAATGCTTTATGCGCAGAATGTTGGTTTTTAAAAGAGAAGCATAAAATAAAGTTAAGTGTTGTTGAGATGAGAATGCTTAGGTGGATGAGTGGCTTGACATTTAGAGATAAAATGCAAAAAGAATTTATTCGTGAAAGGGTTTTGGCGTAGCTCCAATTGCAGACAATATTAGAGAGAGTCGTTTTAGATGGTTTTGGTGTCATTAAACATTGACCATTCGAGGATTCGGTTATCAGAGTAAATGTTTTAGATTCAACTTATGTTAAGAAAGACAAAATTAGACCTAAAATGGCTTAGATATATTGTATTAAAAACGATCTTAACCTGTAATAATTAAATTAAAATATGACACTCAATAAAACAAAATGCAGAAATGATTCATGTAGTTAACCCCACATAGTGCGATAAAGGCTTGTTGCTATTGTTATTGTATCATCATTCGATTTTGAAAGATTTCGCGCCAATTGCTACGATTAACTTGGTCCAAGTTATTCTCTCTCTAAATGTTAATTTGGGCTGGCCTCTTCATCAATTATATGCAAAAAATGCTGTCCTAAATAGTGATCTCGAAGATAAAGCATATATGATTATGCCACCTTGATTGATACCATTAAGAATAATGTTTTCAAACTTGAGAAATTATTATATGGTCTAAAGCAATCGTTAAAGTCTAGTTCGATGGATTCTCTATCAAGATCAAGAAGCATGAGTGCACACATAAACTTGTCGATCACACCCTATTTGTCACGTAATCATTCACATGTAAAATTATGATCCTCATTATTTATGTTGATGTTATTATCTTAACTAGTAGCCATAAAAAGAAAGTAATAGTCTTAAAAGGATCCTAACAAATGAATTTGAAATAAAAGTTTTTAATCTCTTAGAATATATTTTTGGTAAAGAAATATTAGATCAGTTAGTAAATTATACTTTGGATGTAAAAAAAATTGTTATGATAAGATATGAACCTGCTAATCTACTATTACCCTAATGGTTTATATATAAATAAAATTTAGTCCAAAAATAATTCTTAGCAGGTGGGAAAAGAAAGATACTAATGGCTAATTGTAAAAATAATTTATCTTTATCTTATCAGAAGCTTTTTAGTTATGGTATATAGTTTGTGTATGAATGCCTCCTTCGAGGATCATCTTGATGTTATTTAAAAGTTACTAAAGTTTCTTAAAGGGTCACCAAAAGGATATATTTTCAGGAATAAAAAAATGAAAATAATATTAAAATTTACACTAATATTGGTTAGCGGCTTCTATAATTAATAAGAAATCAACTTAGGCTATTACTTATTTGTATGGAAAAACTTGTTCACTTAAAGAAGCAAGAATAAGTAGTTGCAATAGAAGTAACACAAAGGCAACATTTACATCATTAACCATAGAATTTGAGAAGTAATGTAGCTCAAAAGACTTATTCAAGATCTAAAAAACTATTTTAAGGAACCAAAGATGATGAGGTGTGATGACCACATAATAATTAATATTGTTAAAGATTAAGTCTATGATCATTGTCTAGACATATTAAGATTGATAGACATTTTAAAAAATGAATTGAAAATTATCAAAAAGGTACATATCACTGCAACATCTCAAATTGCCTATAGCCCAGGGAAGCCTTTAATTTAATATAATTTGATAGCTTTATTTCCAAGAGGAATAATTAACATATGTTTCTATATTTGAAGGGGAGTGAAAATTCTCGATCCATGAGTGATTGCAAAGAGTTCCCAAACACAAATTTGGAAGGTATTATGGAATCCATTTTGGAAATCAATGAATAGATAATTGGTAATTAGGTTAAATATAATAGAACTATCCTTTCATGCTCTTTATGGATTCAAATGAGGGCCAACAATAGATAATTGGTAATTAAGTTAAATATAATAGAAGTTGGAAGATTGGGTTGAATTTCACAAAATTAGGATGATAAATTAATGAATGATTATGCTAAAAAAATAGTTAGAATGACGCCTATTAATTATAAGTTAATTGAACATAGATTTTGGTGGTTTGAACTTTGAACATGTACAACAAACATTGAAGAATTCATTGCTCATCAAGAATCATATATTTGCTAAGGAGTGTAACTCACTATTGAGGTCATCTAGAATGAAGAATAAGGAATGACAATGCCTCCAAAGAAGAAATTTTCACAAATTCGAGGAGAAGCAAGGTGAACTTGATGAGAGGGGTAAAAATAAATTGAGAAGAATCTTACTCATCCATTCCATAGGCTAGCTCAAATTGAAGGCAAGTGAATAAATGGGAGATTGGAGAGGAGATTGTCATCTCCAACTCACCTTGCACCGACCATGACTCCATTGAGAGTTTCTATGATTGAGATTGTTGAGATTATTCAGAGTAAAGAATATTTTAAGAATTTTACACCAATGAAGGCAGATAGTCAACTGTGTGATCATAAGAAATTTTGCATATATCATAGAGATCACTACCATGATGCTGAAGAATTCCATCATCTAAGGAGCTTAAATGAAGATCTAATTAAAGTTGAAAAATTAAAGGCAGATGTCTTTGGCATCTTCGGAAATATATTTTTTTTCATTATGGAGAAGTCACTTTAAGGACGATTTTTCCTCCATTCATGAATTTTTTGACTAAGTTGACTTAAGTTTCTTCTAAAAATGATCAGTCGAAAGGTCATTACAGCAAACTGCTTCTTTATCTCTTCAAAATAATTTTCATGCCACTAAACTTTTTCCTTCAACTCGCCAAACTAATTCCATAATTCTATCAGTTGAGTTGATAATTCATCCATTTCTTTGGCATCAACATTTACTTGTGGGGTAACTTGAGGGTCGTAAATAAATTATTAGCAACTTTTTTAACAAGACTGATGGTGTTTTGTGCATTTCAGGTACTTGAGCTCTTGAAGGGGTCACCATACTCTTCTCAATAACTAATTGCATATTCCCTTCATAAGGGATTTCCACAAATAATATAATATCCTATTCGACAAGTACATCCAAATCTATTAAATTTGAAGGTGCATTCTTATATTCAATAAGACAAGCTCACAATTGGAGATTCAGAAGTTTCAACAATTGTAAATTCAACAGGAAGCTGGGCAACTTCTTTAAGAACTATCCTTTCATGCTCTTTATTTGTTGGAGCAAATTGCATAACACTATCTCTATAGCAATTTAAGGAGCTCGTAGATCAATAAATAGTTGCTCATCCATGAGTTTACTTAAAGTGAACTTCACTATTAAATTAAAAATAAAACTCATTAAAAGTTAATTTTACTAAATTAAAAGTATCTTCTTCGAACGTCATATATTAACTTCGCCTTTGGATCCTAATTCAAAATAACCGGGCTTAGATAGGGTGCTCATTTTCTTGAACTCATCCACTATTTGTTCAAAAGGCATAGTTGCTACTTGATAGTGAGTTCCCAAGTTTGTCGATGCTTCCATAGTAGGAGGTTCAATGACAACCGATGCTTCGACAATAACTAGAGTTTCAACATTGGTCAACAACCTTGCAATAAGAGGTCAAGAGGACCCCTATTGGGGATCTTTTCCTTGCTCTTTCTCTACTTTAACTGTTATTCTTCTTCTCGGAAACTTCATCTTTATTGCAAGAGAAGCTCCAATCTTCTCTTTTGAAATTTTAATTTGATCTATTATAATCTTCCATTTATTACAAAGGTCACAAAGAGAGCAAGTAAGATGAAGAAAGAAAGTTCATTATTAAATTATGGAGAACTGCCCCCCTTTCTTTTCCATTTATTGAGGATAAAAATGGTCATGAATATGATAATATTATTATATTAATTGTTGAGCTGGTAGATATTATCATTTTCTTTTTATTTTTGTGGGTTTACTAAATAATTAAGATAATCAAATAACTAAATATATACTTAAATATCCTATGACCAAGTTCAAATCACGGGCCAGCCTCAAACACTTGACCTAATTAGATTATTCTAGTTGAATTTGAATGAAGCATGAGGTTGCAATTGGATTACACCAATTCGGCAAAATAACTTGGCAAACTGGTTTTGCCGACTTCAACAAACTTAACTTGATAATATCAAATACCGGTCTAGCCAGTTCAACATTTTTGGTACACAAGCTCACTCAACAAGTTAGTGCAACTTCATGATTTTGCCCCATAGTCAGACAACATCATATTGCATAATACATTACACAACTAGCTACATCCTTGTCATTATTTCAATTTATTTTATTTTTTGTGTAGTCATTTATATAACCACCTCTGGAGCTAATCCAAATATATAAATAGGTGAGGCTACTCAAGGGGTAGGTGAATATTTTTTTAAAAGGTTTATACTAGTTTTCTTTTATTAATAAATTTCATGTTTCAACTCTATACTTGAGAGAGATTCTTTTTTTTTCCTTTTTTGTGTCCCTACTCTTCTTCTCTTACAAGCCCTTATCTTGGTGGTAAGTAATCACTTACAATTCAGGATTCAACAATTTTGGTGGTTTAAACATGTACAACAAACAATAGAAAATAAATTATTTAGAAGAGTTGAACTAGTGTCAAAGAATTAGAAATAAATAGAGTTCGATCTAAGATTATTGGATGGAAGTTATGCAGAATGATTTGTGAAGAATATGCTTAACACTTTAAATAACACTCTTCAGGAACAAATGAAAAAAATGAAAATTTATAAATGGATATATCAGGCTAACAATGATGATGTTGTTGTGGCACTCAGTACAACAACAACAAACCCTTTTATCCCGCAAAGTGGGGTCGGCCACATGATCCTTTTTCTCCATTGTATCCTATTGAGTGTCATATTTTTGTTTAATTATAATAAATTAAGTTAATTTCTTATACAATATGGCCAAGTTTTTTTTTAAGTCAGTCTACCTATACTTTTCTTAACATAGGTCAAATCAAAAACATATGCTCTCCGAATTGGATCATCACATGATCAATGTGTAATGTGACCAAACCATCTTAGGTGACTTTCTCTAGTTTTGTTTGCATTTGTAGCTACTACAACTCTTTCATGGATATATTCATTTCGCATCCACTTGAGCATTCTCATCCCAACAATACTTAATATTATGTTTCTCTTTTGTAGGCCAACCTTCGGCACCATAAAGCAATACAGGTCTCACCATCATCTTATAAAAATTTCCTTTTAAGTCTAAACAGAACTTTTCTATCACACAGTAGACCTAATGCGTTCCTCTGCTTCAAGCATCCAATAACGTACATTTCCATCTATATTACCATCAGTTTGACCAATAGACCTAAAATATCTAAAATATTCACCGCTTTTAATGACTTCATCACCCATGTTGTAGCACTCAATATAAAAAATGAAAAAGAATTGATGTTCTCATGACCTTTACATATAATATTTAGAGTTTACAAAAGTTTATGAAGCTATGTTTATGGAAATCTTACATAAGGCGGAGAAATTAATCAACTTCTAAGCGTATGCATATTTGCATATATTTGCTATGAACCCACAAGCTGATCCCTTTAGTTGATGCAAAACAAAGAAAAATAGGATGCATGATATAACTTGGAGCTTGCCTAAAACTCCAAAATTTCTTGGGGGAGGACGAGACGAGCAACTAGAAAATGCGCACAACTTCAAATAGCCTTTGGGGATTTAGACCGCTAATAGTAATAACAACCTATGAATATTAAATACCTATTTACCACCAAAACTCATCGCCTATCCTAAAATTTCCTTTATATTTATCCCAGAACAATCTTCCATGCTCAAACCTTACATTAGAAAATAAACTTCATTTTTCACTTGTAGAAAACTCATGGATTGTTTTTCAATTCTAAATCAAGGAAAAGAGTTACTTAATCATTTTATATGCCATAAAATAATATGTAAGTCTCCATGCAAAGCCTTAGGATCTACCTGAATTCCTCACACTCTTCTGCATAATTTTTTCTATACTACAGTCCTTGAAAGTTGAAACTCAATATTGTGGTGGGGATAGCACACAATTCTAATGTATTTACATATCTTACAGCTAAACTTTTTTATTTACCCAAATAGCACTCAAATCTTTAATATCACACCAAAATAGCACTATTATCACTTTTTAAAAAGTGAAATACACCTTTTCATGCATAGGTTTAAAACACCAAAATGCTATGTATGTAAACATAAAAATTTAGGTTTGAGATATGCAAATACATAAGAATTGTATGGTAAGTATGTGAATTTCTCTATTATGGTTTATTTGTATGAAGCAAATTGCTAATACTGGTTACTCTTCTTCTACTTAGATTGTACACTTCCTTCATTCTAACTATTTAAAAAAAATAATTTTCAACCTTGAACTTTTGCAGATCATCCCATTATCCACAGAGACATTAAATCTTCCAACATCCTTCTCACAGAAAATTTACGAGCTAAAGTTGCGGATTTCGGCTTTGCACGACTCGGTGCAATCGAGGCCGATGCCACACATGTTTCAACCCAAGTAAAAGGAACTGCTGGATATCTCGACCCAGAATATCTCAAGACTTATCAACTCACGGATAAGAGCGATGTCTATTCCTTCGGAGTGCTAATGGTGGAGTTGATATCAGGAAGACGGCCCATTGAGCCTAAAAGGGATGTGAAAGAACGTCTCACTCCCAGATGGGTATGCTTAAAGTTCTATCCTAATCCATATTTATTTTTTTAATTGCATTTTTAATGGTACAATACTCGAAATATGCAAATATATTAGCACCTAAGTTGTTTAGTCTTGCAAATATGCCTCTTTGGTTTGCGTTAATTTCTTAGATCTACTTTAGGATTGGCTAGCTCATGAAGGTTAATGTTGTGCCGAGTTAATTAAGTGGCATCCTAATGAAAATATTTGAATAGGACGATGTGTTTTAGATGGCATCGCACCAAAAAATCATATTTTTCATTATTAGACACATTAATAGACACCTAAACTTGAATGTTTACATATATACCACATTCCCTGTGCATGAAATGTGTAATTCACTTTTTAAAAGTTAAAATTGTGGCATTTTTTATTTGACATGAATGATATGCGTGTTATAAATGTGAACAGCTAGATATGGAAATTCATAGCAATTGAGTGCCAAAACCCAAAATAAAATCATGAAGTCCAACTCAATTTACTCCATGACATAATATAAACAGGCAATGAAAAAATTTATGGATGGAGATGGCATCCAAGTACTGGACCCAAAGCTTCCCGAGACCCCAGCAGCCTCTCTTGCCTTGGAGAAAATCCTGGAGCTCTCTTTTCAATGCCTTGCTCCAAACCGGCAGAGCCGACCCAGCATGAAAATGTGCGCTGAGATTCTGTGGAGTATCCGCAGAGACTTCAGAGAACTATCTTCTTCTGATGAGCTCTCCCATGACTCTCAGGCTAAGTCCTCCCAACCGGAGTAAACATTTGAAACATTGAAGATTTACATACTTACCAGTTAATTCCTGCTTTACTTATCTAACACCTATAATTCAGTTTTTACATATATACCTCCATATCTACGCATGAAATGGTGTATTCCACCTTTTTAAAGTTTAGCTGGTGTAAATGTAGAATGTAAAGTTTAGGTGTTAGATGTGTAAATTCATAGGGATTGAGTGGGCATGTATGTAAAAATGCCCCTTAAAAAACATGGATTTGGGTCCTTTTTTAAGGAAATTCTTTTTGTATCATTAGTTGATTGGAGGCGAAGGTGTTTGTATAGTTTTAGTTGATATATGTGCTCTCTTAAGTGATTTTTTTGTATGTCATCAAAATTGTTAGTTCAATAACTGTGTACAGAAATTTGGTTGTTTACTATGAATGTCTTTGATTTATGGCAAATCTTTTCAGTGAATGATTTGTTGAGTGGATAATCTCTATATATTTATGAAGGACAACTCTATAAATAGGATGTATTGAATGCAAATTGCAATCAGATCTTTGTATAGATATATATTTCAAAATATTATGCGATTTTTTTCTGAATTTTTTTTAATTGAATTGTTTGCATATACCGTCAACACTCGATTTCGCAAGAAGCTTTACAGGTGGCATTATTCTTTTGGATTTCAATAAAGGGCACAAGACCTATTGGCAAGAAGCAAATCTCTTGGTCGGATGAAATCTTGTATGTTCATCTCAGTTAGAAGAAAGGAATGGTTTAAGATTTGTCTTCAACCTGCAATTGCAAACTGAGAACATACATGAAAAATTCTTTGATTTGAGCTTAATGGAGGCCAGGTAGCTTCTAATCCTATTATTCCCAAAAGCATCTAAACTCTAAGAAGATCATATCTCCATAAGATTTATGTTCATTTAATAATTGATGAGAACCAAAATGAGGTTTAAAAGAGATCTGGGGAATACTATATGTATTGAGGATTTATGGCAATTAATGCTTGACAAGAGTTTGTCTAAGTTTGCCACACACACTCCTCGTCCAATGACTAGCTAGTGAGGATGCTAAGATAGTTTTCTTGCTCTTAGTCAAAAGAGGCCGAAGACAAGTTTTGTTTCTTGGTTATGGAGGCCTGAATTTAGTCTAGAAAGTTTTGGGAATAAATGTTAAGTGTGTAAGAATTGATATGAGTGGAAATAATCAAACCTTAGGTAACTAAATTGAATGTTATTTATAGATTAGCTATGAGAACTGTTCAAACAAAGGACTAGAACTAATGATAATTTAAACTTTCTGATTAGGAATAATGCAATAGAGAATTGTAAATTGTGTTATGTCGTTTGAGGAGAAGTGGTTAGTTGCTCTGGTTGGGCATGGCTTCAACAATTCAGAACAATTCTAGTCCTTATCAGTTAAACAAACTAATTGGATTATGAGTGAAGGCATAGTAGTTGGGCTAGAGTGGGTTTGAGCATTGCCTAATAGTAAGCTTAGATGAGGTTTAAAGGTTCTAATTAGCTTGATTCAAATTTTGGTCATTAATTTGAACTATTAGACCCTTTATTGGGTCATATTGGGTTTATCCCAGTTCAAGCATGATTGTGTATGCTTGGAAGGGTTTTTAAGAACATTAGGGAGTCTTTAGGTCAATTGATTATATTTGGTTTGCCTAAAAGAGGGTTTGGCTCTATAATTTTTATTTGAGTCGATAATAGGTTATGTGACTCATTAGTGCAACATCAATCTTAATTAATTTAAATTGGTTTTAAATTAATAATTCATTTGATCAAGCTTAATTGAATTTGGTTTAAAGAAATTTTGACTTAATCATCCCATCATAAGTCATGTTGGATCAAGTTAACCCTTTTAGCTAAATTAAGGTTAAGTGATTTCAATTGATTGAGTTAAGTTCAAATTGATTTTATGTTTTATCTGATTTAATTTGAATTATATTTATGTGTCTTTAAGTGAGTTTAACACAACATCCTCTTATTAGGTCACATTAAAGCTGACAACACCAAGTGGTACATATTGAATTCAATTAATTAGATATTAATTTTTATAGTCAATGTGGGTACGTTCTTTTAGGGCATTCAACTATGTATGGTTTGTTTGGTTATTACCCTAGGTCAAAATAAGCCAACCTAGGGTTTACAACTTGAAAAGTACAAAAGTATGGTGGTTCTTAATGATGTATAAGCTAATTAAGTACTTTATAAACCAAATGCTTGAGTAATGGGCTTGATGTGATTAGTGAGACCTATAGAGTTCCAAAAATAGAACTAGTCAAATTGGATCACCATGCCTATGCTAATTAAACTAGTTAAATACTCCTTATAAACTAGATGTTTGAGTAATGGGTTTAATGATTTAATTTTATTTGTGGTTTTTAGACAAATTCATAGGTAATAGAGCTAATCAAACACAAAATTTAAAATCATTAGGAGGTGAGCCAAAGAGATATTCATATAGAGAATAGAGGTGAAGTGTGGGGATGGGTTGATTTATGTGATAGACTATCATGATAAAATAATGAGTCTAATAAGAAAATGAGATGAATACATGAGATAATGAAAGATTGATTTTGATAATATAAAATAATCTCAGTTGATTAATGAGATAAGAGATGTCATTGGTAGATTAAATTATTTCAAGATCTTAATGATTGCCATCTTTATCATAGTATAAGATGGCAATTTTTAATAGGAATTTAAAGCCAATGAAGCCAACATAAACATGAGATATTTTTCCATTATGGTAATAATACAAAATATATTTTGTATAACGATTGATAAAAATGATATATTATTTGAAATTTTCTCACCGCAAAATTAAGATTCGAATATTGAATACAAGTTGTTGAAAATATGTAATAATGAAGGTAGAAAATGCAAATTTATCATCTTCTTTACATTGAAAAAGATGGTAATAATGCGTTAAAAAATATTGATTTTTTTTTAATTTAATTTATTTATGTTTAACTTCTCTTTAGCACAAGAAAAGATTGTTAGAGTTCACTTATGCAGACAATCAATATTTCTCATCATGAAGCTCTTAAAAAGGCCAACTTGAGTTGAAAAGGTTATGGATCATCTTGTAATAGGGATAGCCTCAATCATATTATACTAAACTAATGAGGATTGGCAAAAAAATACTCTAGATTTGCTTTTACTAAGTATTTAGGTGGCTCCATCACTTTCATTGCACACAAGAATTTTATTTAAAAATAATTAATATTAAATTATAGTTAATAATAAAATATAATGAATAATTAATATTTAAAGATAAATATATTATTATCATAGGTCTTACACGTTATAGTCATGTTAAATCATCTTGCAATAAAGATTGGAGTATGAAAGATTTTAGAGAACCATGTAAAAGAATGTTGGCAATGATAATGACATCAACCTTTGATCTTGTGCATAATTTAAAATATTTATCTTCTCATTTATGAAAATTTAATATTAATATATTATGTTATAATGTCTCGTTAACAGTGAAAAAAATGAAAAATTCACTACTAAAAAAGAGTTTTGGCAACACTTTATATAACCAATTACATCAGTAAAAACCCTTGTTATATTCATTGCAGCAGACTTTAAATCGTGCAATTGTTGGCTCACCAAAGACTTTTAGTAAAATATTTTTTTAAGTAGTGATTATATCTCAAAAATGGAGATTGGTTGAATAGCAAACTAATCATGTTAATCCACACCAAGATAATAACTTCATACCTAACAAATGTTAGCCAAAGACACCAAATTATAATTACCAATTTTAAGCTAATCTCTACAATGATTTTGAGGCATTTAAAACACTTAAAACTTATTTTATAAATAATATTTCATTGTAGTTCAAATTAGCACAATCTAGATGATTTTAGCATTCCTTTTACCGTACCTCTCCAAAATCCATATATTAAACATAAACTTCTGATCACACATACATGTCTTAATATAATCATTGATAGCCATTTCACTCCATTAAATTTAGTATCTAAGCCTAAACTAAATAGTTTTTCACAGTAATGAGAAGGTTTTCTTTTCTCATTGTGCTTGATGGGTTAGCTATTGAAACCTATTTCTCAATTCTATGTTGTTTGATAGCAGAGATTAATAAGAATTCTAGTATGTGTATGCTACAATGACTATTGTATACCAAAATATGGGAGTTCTTAACCAAAAATTCTCTTGTTGAATTGAGCCCATCGGTCAAAGTGCCTAAATTGAGCCCACTCATCGTAGTAGCTGAATCACATGCACTTGCTAAAGCACCTTTCCTTAACATCTAACAACTCAAGAAACCTCCGAGGAGCCACCTCCTCCCAGCTTACCAGAGATCAAAAACTAACACATTTCCTAAGACTCCTTTAAAAAAATCTCATCTCATCTCTCTCTCTCTCTCTCTCTCTCTCTCTCTCTCTCTCAAGCATCCTCTTTGTGATATAAAACTTTTATTGGATTGTACGTACTCACGAATCATACAAAACTCTATGTCCTAAAAGGAAACCTTTTAATTTTTTATTATTATTAAAGAATTTTCGTTAAGTCATTCAAACATGTTCTTGTGTGTTTTCATTTGTCTAGTTATTTTTTAATGTCAAACTCTTAGATTTTCCTTCTTCAATAATTATTCAATGTTTCTTTTGTAATCATTCCCTCGATTTATATTAATCCTCAGTTTGATGACTCGGATTAACCTCTAAAAATCATTAAATATTAGATTAATTTTTTTAACCAAAAAAACTAGCCGTTATCTAAATTGAGCTGCCTATTTGGTTTATCTTTCTTCTTATATTTTAGTATTTTCATACATTATCTATTCATATTATGTATTTCCTTTCTCTTCTTATTTACATCCATTTAATTCCAAGAGACTCTCTAGAGGAATTTTTCAGCTATTCCACTATAAATATTGCATGCTTTTTTATTACATAAATTAGAGCCCCCAATCATACAAAAAACAAAGCAACTGAATTTACTTGCTTAGTCCAAATTATAATTAAACAAATAGCTTTTAAATGCTCTCATTCATACTTAAGAGTTGATTGGAATTTCCACTAGGTTCAGGTCGAATCGAAATAAATGTGCGAGTTATGAGCCATACTCGTCCCAAAATCGAATCTTTAACAGCTCTAATTCATGCTTAGAGTTGATTGGAATTAAGCTCGGTCGAGATCCAATTGAAATAAATTTGCTGATCATTTTTTTTGTTCAAACTAACCCTGCTCGTCCCAAAATCGAATCTTTAACAATCCCTCTGATATTAAGACTTTGGATTCAGTGAATTTAGCTCGAAATCGTTCGAAAATTAGCTCGGAACGAGATAAACCAACTCGGTCCGAACACGGATATTTAACTACCCTTCAAACCCTGGCTGACCTCCAGCCTCCAGCGCTCGGCCGGCTCAAGCCATGCAAAGGCCAGTGCAGAACAGTTGGACTTCTCCCTAACAAAGAAGAATATTTCTCACATGACTCGCTTTATTAGGACAACAGAAAGCATATCCATCTCACTCACTCCTTATAACCAGTCTTCCCAATTCGCTAGATTTCAATTTCTCAAGCTGGAGACAGTTCTACTTCTCATTAAAAAAACAATCTTTTTTTATTATACTCTCTCTCTCCTTTCTTCATATATATGCTACACATAACCACCTTCCACAATACCATTAGCAATCCATGGACAACAAGCATCATAAGAAGCTCAACGCTGACTCGCCGGAGCCGGCCATGTCCGGAGATGACAGCACGGCCGCTACGTCCTCCACGCATGCCGGAAGGTACTACGAGTGTATCTTCTGCCGGAGAGGATTCTCGACCGCGCAGGCGCTCGGCGGCCACATGAACATACACCGGAGAGAGCGGCCGAGGATTCGGCCGGCAACCGCGCTGCCGCCGCCGAGAAGAGAGGAGGGCTACCATCCTTACTTGAGAGATCAGCAATGGCATCCTCCGACTTCGGCGGCCGAGAATTACGTCGTGTATTTCCCGGGACCGTCTTCTTCGATGGAGTTGGATAGTCCGAAAGAGCGGCCGGCGGCGGGGGAGAGGGAGGTGGAAATGGAGGATCTGGATTTGGAGCTTCGGCTTGGTCATGGTGGAAGGCATGAGGAACCATGATCATTGATCAATATAATCATCATTATCATATGTCTTTTATCTTAATTTATTATTTGTGATTGGATTTAAAAATCGATATATTTGCATTTTTGGTCTGTTACATGCAACAATGTTAGATTTGCTTATCATAAGTTATTAAGAGAGTTTTTAAGGATTTTATTAGTATCTTAATCAATATTATTTATTAATATAATTATTTTTTGTGTTGGCATTAAAACACATATAATAATCAATAGGGAGCAAATTAAAATATTGATCAAATGCATTAAAATAATTTTGAATACTTATGAAGTTAGTTTTGTGCTAATGAGGAAATGATTTAGATAAATTTAATTAATTGTTTTTCTAATTTAATATATATATATATAAAGAGATTTATTTATTAGTAAATATATTTGTATTGTCTTCATAGGTGTTTGGCAGTGGTTGTTTGTATTGGGATATTTAGCCTTAAGGACCCTACATTTTCTTAATTTAATACCTTCAATTAATGTAAGAGAAAGGTTTAAATTTTTAAATTGGGAAGTTGTATCAAATGTTTGAAGATTTTGATTGTTTAGTTTATTTTAATTTTACTTGAAGGTTAATGTCATTGAAAATTTCTCAATTTGAACCTTTTGGGCAATTTGTATATTTAGTTTAAGTGAAATTTCTTAGTGATGTGGTCCACTAATTTATTAAAATTTGGACTTAATTAAGTTGCTTGGTTAAGAAAATAATAATAGTTTATTGGGGCATTTGCATGGAGCTACCCAATTTTTATATATTTACATGTCGTATTCTAGACTCAACTTTTATTTTTTTATATTTGTACCATTGAAAGCTTTCATATTACATCAAAGGTATTATTATTTTAACTATTAAAAAGTGAAATTAATATTTTCATGCACAAGTAAGGTGGCGTTTAAATGTCGACCATCTGATGATCCAATTATGAGAGCAGATGTATTAGATTTGACTTGTGTTGAAAAGGCAGAGGTAGAACTAAAAAGACTTTGGTATGTTGTATTACAAATGAACTTAATTTATTGGAATTAAATGAAAATATGACACCAAATAGGATGTAGCCGACACCACTTAGTGGGATAAAGGCTTGTTGTTGTATACGTAAGGTGAGATGTATGTACGCAATTGAAGTTTAGAGGTTAGATATGTAAATACAAGGGAAAGTGGTGTGCTTTTAAATCCTCCTAATTTGTTTTATCTTATAAATGTACTCATGAACCAAATGTAATGATTTTAAGAAAATATCAAATGTTGAATTCTTTAAAATGCAGGGTCTCCTATTGCTCATGAGTAGATACAAACCCTTAAAGATTTTACTTTTGTAGAAGAAATGCAGAAGAGAGAGCTATTGGTGTAAGTCTTGTAAATGGTCCCAGAGATTTGAGCCTCTCATAAGCGAAATATGAGGCTTGTTGAACTAAAAGGTTTCTTAGGGAGTTTCTTTCTCTCGCTCTCTTAGTTTTTTCTTTTACATAGGATCGAAAAAAAGTAAAAAATATTTTCATTGTTGTAAGGCTTTCATTGACGGTGTTTTGATGTAAAGACCGTGATGAATGAATGGATTTGTCCTTGCTGGTAATGATGACCACCTCCAGTACTTATATCTCTTTAGGCTCGCTAGGCTGCCCACCATAGGTGGAAAGAGACATGTTCAATCACTTAGCAATAGTGAGCTCAGCTCAGCCATTTTGGCAGGTTAGCCATGTTGAACTACTACAGAAAATGGGCTCAATTCCGCCACTTCAGCAGATGGCTC
>NEWO01000082.1:616204-650742 GCA_003013225.1 Phalaenopsis aphrodite
ATGGTCATTTTTCATCATTCAAACACACTCTAACATGAGTCCAAGGAATTCTTTAAAATGGACAAAAAAGGACAAATGGCAGTCTAAGTACTCGTTCATATTTAGTACATGAATGAAATCATGAGCCAAATGTATTTTGTATATAAATGAAATCATATAGCTTTATATCAGAATAAAATAATATATATAGGTAAAAACTTAAATTTATATGTATGTCGAAAAAAATTTATCCTCTCCACTACCTAGTTTTAAGCATTTGTGTTCAATATTTACTTGTTTTATCTTTTTATTCATGCACGAACCGTATCAAAATATCAAGATGTTGGGAGAGATTGTGGAAATTGATTCGAGAGATGCAAAGTAAAATTTAAAACGGAAGCGCTCAAAACAAGAAAACACCTGATTTAATGCGAAAAAACCTTGAACGAGGAAAAATCACGGAGTCACACCACACCAAGAAATCTACTATGAAGAAAATGAGGAGAATTTGTCCAGATTGCATCACACTCAAGCCTTTCTTCTCTTTGGAACACTTCAAGAAAAAGACAAAGGAGAATTAGAGAAGAATGGTATATTTCTATATGTATGCCTAAAAGCTTACAGTGAGCCAGTTATATACATAGCCCATGGAAAATCCTCGTAAAGCATAATAACATGATTTCCTAAGGTGGTTATGATAGCTGAATGGTCCTGCTGTCAGGAGGATATTCTGTGAGAGCTGTGGAGCAATATTCCTTTGCTGCTATAGCCCTGCATGGTTCGACAAGCTTATGGGTGTTTGGTGTAATCCGAAGCTTGGTTTTAAATTGTTTGAAATGTTGTTTAGTTAAGGATTTTGTAAGAATGTCAGTCAGCAGATCCTCGGTATGGATATGATGTATTTGAAGTTGTTTTTCATGAATGTGTTGTCAAATAAAGTGGTAATCAATTTCTATGTATTCTGTGCATGTATGGAATATTTGGTTATTTGCAGGCCACAGCCAAAACATTGTCACAGAACAACTTAGTCAGACGATTTTTTCAGTCCCAAGTTCATTAAGGAGACTTCACAGCCATATAATGTCAATAATTGCAGCAACCAATACTCTAAATTTTGCTTCCGTGGATGAGCGCGACACTATGTGTTGCTGCTTTGTTGTCTCGGAGATGGGTGTAATACTTAAGAAAATTTATAATCTAATGGTCATTAATGAGCATCAATTGTATTTTTTGCAGCATCACATATAAATCATAAATAAACATGAGAAAATAATTAGTTTATAAATGGAGCCAAACACCATAAAAAATTGAATGTTTGGGTTTAACTCATTTATAAATCGAGCTAGAAAAACTTCTTTGTGATCGACTTGTTTGTTTAATGAACGAATCAAACACAAGCTACTTATCGAGCCGAACGTGGGCTCGTCACAAACGATGAAATTTTTTGATAGCCCAAGGTAAAGGCGGGTGAGGACCGCAGTAATATTGACTTCATCACATACCACAACTGTTGAATTAGCTCACACTTAATTTAACAAGCTCCATACGTCTAATAGAGGCTATTAAGTGAAATAAATTGGCATTGGTTCAGTTTATCTGACCAATTAGTGTTGATTAGGCTTGATTTGACCCACGCCAATTATTTAGTTTATCTTGGATCAACCAACTGTTGTGTTATCTCTGATTTAACCTAACGTCTCTCTAGATGAATTTATCCAAAATATAAGATATGGTATGCTAAGAAGACACGTATGAACTCAGAATGATTCATTTAAGCTACTAATCAATGTTGGTTAGACCATGGTCAAATTGAACAACTATACTTGAATTTAGCTTTGGGTCTTAATGTAGAGCTAGTCATCAATTTTTAATGATTGGTTTTAAAATAAATATAAGGCTCAACCCCATGGATTTAGCCTTTTTGCTCTTGAGGGTTTAATACCCATCTATATTCACTTGAACTTAAGCTCTGTGATGAGGAGTATAGTGAGTATCTTATGGTTTAAGAAATCGACCAATAGAGTGGATAAATTGACCCATTTCATGTTATTAAGACAATGCAATAAATGTTATACATAATTTATGTTCAACTTATCTGAACTTTTCTTCAAAAGAATCAATCTTCCATTTTAAACTATGCAAGAAGGTTTGATGGTTCACTAAAACCTTAGAAAGCTTCGACTCTGACCAAACAATCCATATGGTAGTCTAAATTGAAGTTTAGTGCAAAATGGCTTAAACTCACTTTTATTGATATAAAATAAAAATTGCAAGTTTGGCTCTATATGGGTCTAATAAGTATGGTGAAACCTATTAATAGTCCTATCCTAAGTACGAGACATGTTAGGGTAAAATTAGAAACAATGAATCAGTGGTCAAATCCAACTGTAATGTGGTTTCCTATCCCATAGGTAGTTTGATTGCAATCTAAGAAGGTTTAGGACTAGTCCAATTCATCATGAAGATGGTAAATTAGTTATAGAAGATAGCATGAGACTTTGGAGTCCACATTATAAAGAATTGAACTTTATTGAAGAGATTTGGTTCTACAATAATAAAATAAAAAAAATGATTTATATATATAACCACACAATTATTAAGTATTTGCATGTTCAATATCTTTTTTTTTGTATTTTAAAAATTAAAATGTTGACATTTTTTGATGTGATATGGAGGATTTGGACAATATAATATATATATTATGGTTTAGGGTTTTGCATAAACCCCATTCCATGTTTCCAGAATTTCCTCATTGTTCACCATGAAACGAGCGTCTTCTTCCTCTTATTTTCTTCTGTCGACACTCCTCAAATCCACCTCCAGAAGTAAGTTATTGCCAAGATGCTTCTTCCTCGATTCTTCTTCGCTGAATCAATCTCTTATTTCTTATCCAATCTCTTCTGCGATTCCTATACCCACTACTAGGCACCAGCATATACTATTGAAACTTCATTCGCGCTGCTTCCAAACCTTGCCCGACTCTAGCCCTCTCATTCCGTCTCGGCAGCGTAAACTCCAGGAGAAGTCCGACCTCGAGGAGTCCTTCGAGTCTGCAACGAGTACAGACGAGATTCTGACCTCCTTCGAAGCGTTCGCGGCTAGGCTGGACGAGAAGGATAAGAAGCTTGGTCTTGCTTGCTTAAAGGTTGGCCAGCATCTGGACTCCATTGGCTCTGACGATCATGAGAAAATTTTAAGCTTTGGATTGAGAGCTCTGAAGGTCTTTGATGACGGTGGAGAAGCGTCTGTTTCAGTTGCCATGGCCCTTCATTTGGCGGGTTCCGCCACTTACGAACTTAAGCGGTTCAACGATAGCTTAGGGTTTTTGAACCGGGCCAATCGGATTCTGGGTGTCCTAGAAAAAGAGAATTCTGAGGACATTGATGTCCGGCCGGTGATCCATGCTGTCCAGCTGCAGCTTGCGAACACCAAAACTGCGATGGGAAGAAGAGAGGAGGCTTTGCTTAATCTAAAAAGGTGTTTAGACCTTAAGGAGGTCATTTTGGAGCCTAATAGCCGAGAATTGGGCGTTGCATATAGAGATTTAGCAGAAGCTTATGCTGCAGTTCTGAACTTCAAAGAAGCATTGCCACTGTGCGAGAAAGCACTAGAGATTCATCTATCTCAGCTCGGACAAAATTCTGTGGAGGTGGCTCATGATCGGCGGCTACTTGGAGTCATACATACTGGATTAGAAGACCATGAGAAGGCATTGGAGCAGAACCGGCTTTCACAGAAGGTCTTAAAGAGCTGGGGAATGAGTTCTGATTTGATCCTTGCGGAGATTGATGCAGCTAATATACAGATTGCTTTGGGAAAGTACGATGAGGCTGTCAAGACTCTCAAAGGAGTTGCTCATCAGGCTGACAAGGACAGTGAGATCCGGGCATTGGTGTTTATCTCTATGGCTAGGGCACTCTGCAACCAAGAAATGTTTGCAGAGGCGAAGAGGTGTTTGGAGATCTCCTGTGATATTCTTGAAAAGCAAGAAACACAATTGCCTTCAAAGGTTGCGGAAGCATATTTGGAGATTTCATCTTTGTACGAAACAATGAATGAATTCACAACTGCGATATCCTTGTTGAAAAGAAGCCTTGAAATGATTGAGAAGCTGCCACAAGAGCAGCATATGGAAGGCAATGTCTTGGGAAGGATTGGATGGTTGCTTCTTTTGACTGGGAAGGTTGAAGAGGGCATTCCATGTCTGGAAAGTGCAGCTGAGAGGATGAAGGAAAGTTTTGGCCCTAAGCATTTTGCAGTGGGATATATTTACAACAATTTGGGGGCAGCATTCATGGAATTGGAGAGACCACAAACAGCTGCACAGATGTTTGCGCTTGCAAAAGATATCATGGATGTTTCATTGGGACCTCATCATGCAGATTCTATACAGACATGCCAGAGTCTTGCTAATGCTTACAGTGCGATGCAGAGGTAGAAATAGCAAATTTTAACTCAATTTCTTGTTTAGTGGCTCGTATTATCTTTTTCCAGGATAGATCTATCTTGCAGCATGGTAAAGCCTCTGGCAACAATTTGACATCGTTAATCTAGCTAGTTTTCCTCTTTTGCTTATTAATATGTTAGTTTTGCTCAGCAAGTAAATGAATTTCTGGCTTCTATTATGGTTGGGATTTCAAAATTTCAACTCTTGGATTTTGTGATATTTAATGGGTCTTTTTTTCTCGTGCAATGACTTTCCTATGTATCTAATATGTTTGTTTTACGTTCTATTGATTGCAATGGCTTAGCATTCTGATTCGGAGCTTTTGAGGAATGTTTTGTTACCTTAAGCTGCAATGTTTGTGATTGATTTTTTAGTTGTTTTAACGAAGATATTTCGAGTAGTGCTATGCACATTTTCAACACTTAGTTGATGTTAAAGTAAACTTTGGCACATATTCCATTTAACATGCGAAGTTAAAATTTTTGACAAGCTTAAAGATATTTTGGATAAAAAATCATTCATTTGAGTGATATAAAGTTCTTATGAATAGTTGGACAGGTTTGAGGTATTGTTGAAAGAGCTTTGATATTGTATTTTATCTTGGGTTCTTTTGTAAACCAATTATTGTGGCTATTTAATTAGTGATTTTTCTCAAAATGATGTACCTAACTGTCTACATATATGATGCATCTATACCATTGAGGGAGAATGTGTTATTTTGTTTTTATGACTGCATATTTTTACTAGTGTGTATTGTACTTGCTTACATGCAATATGCTTACTAGGGTCTATTGTACTTACATGCATGTAATGGTATATAACCTTATAAAGCCCTCTTCAACCCATACCTGAGCCAACTTGCTGCTGTTGCCGTGAACGATCTTACACCAGCTGCAGTTCGGCTTCCTTGCCGCACCCACCTGCTGTCTGCTACCACCTCACAACAACCCTCCTACACAAGTCCTTCAACCTTCCAACTGCCTCAGTTTCCCACATACACCAATCATCCCACCTCGCTGCTGCAACCCTATCTGATGCCATTTCCCAGTAGCAATCCTACACAAGCCGCCATTCATGTTACCATTTTGTCAATCTACCACAACCACCCAACGCCCTTCCATTCTGCATACGCGATCGCCACCCCTTTGGAATACAATCCTAGTTGTGTTTATGTCGAGTTCTTTGCTTTTTTTTTCGTTCTTATATTTTATGTTTCCCTAATTTTGAACCAACGACCTAATTCTGGAAGACTGACGCGAGCTTAAGGGGCTTGGGCTCCTCTTTTCCTTTCCAAGTTGCTTGGACCGAACCGGTCCAGACCTGGAGAACTGGCCGACACTTCCAATAGGCTTTAGCGTCTCTGTTCAATAGGAGCCACTCCTTAATTATTTAGGGCTTATATATTTGATTTTAAGAGTTTAGGTTTTCGGTTTTTCGTTGTGTTTTTGTCAGGACAGCCGTCAACATCTCTTGTGTACCTTTTAGGGTTGTATCCAAGGTCAAATGGTGTTCCGACTGTATTTCATTCCAAGATGGTGACTATGCTTGAATTTCCTTTCCCCACAACCTTCCATTTGCTGTCGCTGTCATCCCTCCCTGGTGCAATCGCCGGACAACCCGTCTCAAGTTGTGTTTCAGCAGTCCCTCTCAACCCCTACCTTCCAAGCCTGAGCCGCACTTGTTGTTGCTGCTGTCATCCATCTTCCATCACGGGCAATTTGAACTCCCTGCCACACACTTGTTGCCTACTAACAGCTCACAATGACCCTCCTACACCAGTCCTACCTTCCAACTGCATCCGCTTGGTGCCTGCTCTCATCTCACGATAGCCCACCTACACCAGCCATCCCACCTCCCTATAGCAACCCTGTTTGCTGCCATTTACCAACAACGATCCTACACCAGTTACCATTCCTATTATCATTCTGTCAGCCTACCAAAGCCACCTAACGCCCTTCCATCTTGCATATCCCTTCGCAATGGGATACAGTTCTGGTTGTGTTTGTGTCAAGTTTGTTGCTATTTTTATTTTGGTTCACGTGTATTGTATTTTCCTTATTTTGATTTTAGCAATATTATTTGACTTTCCTTATCGTTGTTTAGATTAACTCCAGTATTAAGAAGGTTATATTAAAACTTGATTATAATCAAGATACATTGTTTGCACCCATTAAATATATGGAAGTGCCATATAGAATTAGGTATTTTGGACATGTTTAAATGAACAATGTTGAGTGTGGCGTAATAAGAGTGGAGGAGACGAGTGGATGGTGAATTAGCTGTGCAATGAGACAACTCGTTCCAAAATTCATCAATTCAAACCGTTACAGTTAATACACTAACATAAGCAATTAATATAGCTGATAAAATACTTGTACAAACATCTACTAATTTAAGATAAATAATCTACATAATTGGTATAAACAAATGTAAGTGGGTGTTTATTTTATAACAATAATCTTTAAGTTGACACTAATATAAACTTGTAATTAATCAACTTAATTTTACCAAGGCACCATAGAAGTGAACTTATTGTTTAAGTAGAGAACCAAACTATGGGCTTGATTTTGTATCAAGTAATGACAAATTCAACTTCACTTGCTATTCCACTTAATCTACTACGAGCACACTACAGGTGTAAGTAAAAATTTAGATGTCTAAACACACAATATATAATGAACAAGAGATTTTATGCTGAATAGAGATCAATTACCAATTTCGGCACATTATATAAATTTCATTCTTACATACTTAGCGCAATAAGCAATTACAAAATGATTCACCAAGCTTACATTCAATGATCAAGCAAATGAAATAAATATGTGAAAATTCTAGTAAAATATGAAATAAAAAATCTAAGCTTATGAGATTTAGGCACCTAGATGTGTACATGATTAAATAGCTCAACGAATTTGTGTCCATTGATTTAAGTTTTCCCGTTATTTTTATTGACATAACAAGTTCAATTCTTTCAGTCCGTTGATTAGAAAAACCCTCATCGCCTCTACATAAATTTTATTTATTTATTTTTTAATGATAATAAGGATATAAGCGGTACACTTATTGTTGAGAAATTCAGAAATTATCACTATCAAATCTATCTTTTCGCTTATTAAATTATCTTTGACATTTACCATCGTCTATTAGAATAGCTTCAAGAGTAAGATTAGCAAGTTTGAAAGTTGTGTACATGATGTGTTGGATGTTAATCCTAAAGGATGAGATGAAAAGAAAATATTTCAATGCATTTGTTTGATGCTTCATGCTATGAAGTCAAATAAATTACATTGAGTATTCACCTCATTTTTTGCATGACTTTATTTGCTCCATTTTGTTGGTATTTGATTTCTGAAGATTTTTTAGTAGGAAGTTTTTTAGATTTTGGACATGCTATTACTTTATTATCGAGTCTAAATTTCACACATATTTTCATGCCTACAATCTAATCATTAATACTTACAAGTAAATTTTCTATAAATATTCTTATGAAAATTATTGATATGGCCAAGCTTTAAAATTGCGCAATTGGGTACTGAGACATTTTTTCTTCATGAGGCGACACATGCCTCAAATTTTAAAATTTACATAAATTAATAAATATTGTATAAATTGTAAAGTGTGAAATGAGAAATAACATATTAATATTTTAACTCATTAACACATTAAAAAGTATCTAACAATATTCTAGGCAAAAATAATAAATTATATAAGATTAGAAGTAACACGTTAACATCCTAATGTCAAATTATGAAATAAGATGAGTTATACAAACATTAACTTTAAAAGTAAGCTAAGATATTAAAATAAAATATTAAAATAAATATTAAAATATCAAAAACATAACAATCAAAATACATTCATCATAAATCTTTCTCTTTTACTCATAATACTCCCATTTAAACAAAATATAATTAGTTATCAGTATTTGAATTTTTAACTTTAAAAGTCCCTATTACTCTTTCATCCAATTGATTTTCATTAGAATCATCGGCATAATGAATTGTTTGTCTAGCGCCTTATTCTTTAGTTGTATCTATACTATGTATTCTCCCTCTCTTAATTATCTTCTATCCCAATATCTTATTTTTTTAATGAATAATCATCAATAAAATATTAATTAGTATAGTAACTATATTGACAATTAGAACTTCAACTATCTCAGTTTTTATGAATTCTTTTTTTTTAATTTATTTTTCTTCAGTATAAGAGGTGTGAGGGTTAATAGCTGAGGTATATTGATATGAATTTTAGTTTTGTTAATAATTTGCATGTAGTCTTAAAAATTTGAGGAGTTCTTTGAGGCAAGGTGCACCTCAGCATTGCTAAGGCTTATAGGACAACAAAGCATAAGCCTCATTGCAATTTTTGTAAAAGCATTGAGGTGGGCCTCATATTGCACAATTTTAAATAAAAGGATGTGACTAATGGATCATACCATATGATATACTTTATGCAAGAAAATACTAAAATACCGATATGTTTCTAATGAATTAGTAATTCGAAGAGAAGAAGATGTAGAAAACTTAAAATTTGTCTTTAGTTTTGTTAGTTTTCTTTTTCCTGATAACTTGTAAATCGCACAAATGTGATATATTTGACATATATATGGACAGCCTTTTTCAACAATACTAGCCTAGATGGTTAAGGATTAGTACTGAAGAATTACTTAGCCTTTGGATTCAAATTTATGAATTAAATTTATATTTTGAGGCTTTTTAAGTAAATTGTTATTAATAAGTTATTTAAATATTAATGTGATTTAATAGTTTCTTAGTTTTTTTTATTGAATTTGTGAATTAAGAAACCAAGCACTAAACAAGATTGATATTAAACTAATTATTTGTGATTGAGACAATACTAATAGATGGTATATTGATACTTATTTTGCTAAATGATTCAGTACTTTCAATATTCAGAATCATTTTACAATTTTAATTACTGTTTTTGCATCTAATCCATTATTTCAAGAATATTCATGAACTCTAAATTTTTTAATAGAATTCCGATCATAAATTATTTTTCTGTTATTATTTGTTTAACGTGCTTTAGAAGAGATGTTAATTTTATTTCATAGATATATCATAGTGTGGTTATCTTAACAAGAGAATAGTTATAATCTTACATAAACTCTTAAGTTTTGCATAAAGTATTAACTATATAGTCAACGGCGGATTTTAGCTTAATTCACCCTTAATTTTTTGCTTAAAACCTTTAATGAAATATTTACTGGTAGCAAACTAATCTTTGAATATGTAATCTTTAAACCTTATAAATCAAATATAGCATAGCGATGTTGTTTAAAGTTCTTGTATTGATAATGTAGATGATCTTTGTGTCAACGAATGATAGTCATTATTATTTGAGTTTATGTTTCATATAAGTCAAGTAGACTTTGATATAATAGAAAATTTACCTAAAATATTATGCATGTCCTATTAATTTTGTTATAGCAAATTCAACTATATGTTCATCAAACATATTATATTTTTAAAAGAATTCATTTAGGCTATTTGTTTAAATCTGTACATACTCTTAAGATTACATATCTTGATATTTTCGTAAATGCCAATTTTTAGCATGAGAATAATTATTTTAAAGTTGTCTAGAAGCACTGTTAAATTGATTTCCGTTAAATTGCAGTATCTATTATGATATTAATTGATCTAGATATTGTATCATATATTTGAAGATATTATGAGTACACGTAAAGTTTGATCTAAACCCGACGTAAGACATCTTAGTCTATAATTTTTAATGATGAATAATATGAGAAATGAAAATTTTATATTTGATTAGCACACAAAATTCACAAGTATACTTGTATCCAATTATTTGTTACTTTTGACAAAATTCAAAAAACATGAAGACAATTTTTTTAGATGAAATGAAAATAGCCTTCAACTTGAAATAATGAGCAGAAATTTAAAACCAAGAAAGCTATGTAATGAGTTGAACTTCACGTGCTCATTGAAAATAGTTTATCATTAATAAGATGCAATTAATGTAATATCTAAGTTTGTTGGAAACAATAGAAAGTAAAATATAGGAAGTCACCAAAAGTAAAAAAACAAGCCTCACGCACTTACATGGTAAAATCTCCTAAAAATCATGTCTCTGACTTATCAAGTTTTTGATTTGTGGAAGCAGGAGTAATACGTTCCGAAGAATTTACCCCTCCGAGGATTTTATATTTTTATTTCAAAATTTTCTGTAGCATTAGCCTTCAATGGTACATTACCCTTTTCGATTATAAGAGGGAACTTTCAATTAATTTGTCAATTTTTTATTTGTGTTATGGCCTTAGTTTTCTTAGAGGAGATCACAAGATTACTCTCATTTCATGAATGACTTTGTAAACCTTACTTTAGATTGTTGCCTCTATTTGGACGTTGTTTTGCTAAAGTTGAAGGAGGGTGGGTGACCCCTATATATTGTCCCTTTTCTAGGAGTTCATCAAGGTGACCTCAATCCAAAGGGTTGTCTTGTATAGTTTAGGTTCCAATTGCTAGTTAGACCATGGCTTTTTATGGCATTGTACTATCAAATAAGTCTAGTGGTTTAGATGCTTCAGACCATAATATGGGCAATTTGGTGAAATGCATGACTGATTCAGGTCCGCCTTAGGAACATGATTAATAACAAGTCAAATGCATGACTTTATACTTTGTGGCCTAGGAGTTATATGCACAATTAATTTACTTGCATTGATATGGTATGTTCTCTAGTGAATTTTGGTTTCTTTGGAATAAGACATTTGGCATGGAATTAAAGAAAGCTCATAGCTCAAGATGATTAGTTCTATGTGTTTCATAATTTTGTAGTTTTATATATTCACTAGAGGTAAACTAGCTTCAAATGGATGGGATAGTTTGATGATAATGGTGATATATTTACTCGAGGATTTATTATCAATCTTTATTGAATATGGGGGAATATTCTTTTTGAATATGGGGGAATATTCTTTCTCTGAAGCTGAGAATGAAACGCATAAATGAAACTGCCAATGTTGGCACTTTTGAGATAATTTAGGTAACGTTTACCTTAATAAAGGAAGGCAAGGGCAATGCCACCACTTTGAACTCCATGGAGTTCATTTCGTCATCGGTGAACTCTTAGTTGACAATGCGAGGCAAAGACTTAAGGTTGAACTGTGAAGAGAAGTTAACTTGATCAATGTACAAGTTTTCTTTTGTGTTATTCGTCGGAGGAGGAGGAGGGGGAAATATTGAGGAAGGAGGGTCCTCGTTTTCTTTTTAGCATTGTGGGAATCTTGAGGGGAAGTCGGAGGGGGAACATTGGCAAAAACTGGGCAGAGGTGGCTGGCACAGGGGCATAGATTATTTTCGTTGTTCTTTTTGCTAATGTAGTGGATTATATTTATGATCTCTAGAAGATGGATTATATTTATATAAGGAGAAGTTTGCATATTTTTTATCTTGGATGTGTTGACCCGTTTTTAGCCAAAATGTATTTACGTTGTTGGAATGCAAATATGCTTATTAATTTTTTTTTCTGGTTGTCGACTTTTTTTATCTCAATAGATTATTTCCTTTGATCTTATTCACAGTGAATTTGATGATACTTATGATCTTTAGAAGATGGATTGGTGAATAGGGGACTTAATGGTTTTTTGTTTAAATTGGAAGCTTGCACGATGTGAGAGCTACCCAGGAGTCCCATTTCCGCATCCCTACTACAGCCCCGTGCCCTGCTTCGTGATCTACAACATTCCCTGGCCATGCTGGCCTCCATTTTCGTGCTTGGACCAAAGTGGTCCATGTTTTTACACTGTTATGTAGTTTGCCGGCCCTCCTAGTTCATTTCACGCCATCCTCCTATTATTTATTTACTTTTCTAATGCTCTAGGTTTAGTTTTTTTGGCGTCGGTTTGTTTAGGACAATAACCGACATCTGCTTTCTCACTTTGAGGGATGTAATGAGGGATTGGGTGGTATTTCTGATGTATCTCTCTTTCGAGATGGTGACTACCTTCCCCTATGCCCTTTCGCATCCTCCCACATCACTCCCAGCCGACTCTTCCCTGCTACAGCCACCCAGAACAACCTTGTTTTGCTGTTTTCTGCAAGTTTTACTTCCGAGCCGTCTTCCCCTATCCTTGGATGCAGTTCCAGCCACCCATATCCATTTCCCTTGCCGCCTCGCTGCTACTTTGGCCATGAGAAACACCCCTCTGCAGCCTTGGCTGCTGTTCCAGCCATTTCAAACCACTTCACTGCCACCTAGCTACTGTTCCCTCCCACTTGCTGCCATTGCTGTTCCAGTCCTCCATACCCGCTGTCATCATTGCTCCAGCCTCCCAGCTTTGCTGCCACTGCTGTTCCAACCCTGCCCTCTTTGCTACCATCACCCCAGACGGATGCGCGGCGTCGATATCTGCTGCATACTTGCTATCCAGAACCCAGAAAACTGCCGCCTTTTTGTTTTCTGCTTGCCAAGCACTTTATCCACCATCTCGCCATCTTCCATTCCTCACTGATCACCACCACAACCCCGGGATCCACCCTAATTTGAGTTGGATTGTCAAGTTTATTTTTATTTTTCTTTCAAGTGTGTCATTTGTAATCGTTGATTGGCATTATTTGTATTAATATTTGTTTGCCTATTATGTTCTTGGTTAACTCCGGTATCATTGCGTAATTTTGATCTTGGATGTCTTGACCTGTTTTTAGCCAAATTGTATTTACATTTTTGGAATGAAAATATGCTTTGTCAATTTTTTTTCTGATTGGCCTTTTTTATCTCTATAATTTTATTTTGTCGTCTACTTCTTCCTCATTGCTGAGGGTATCTTATTTTGACCTATATACACTTGATACAGTGAGGATTTTTTTATTGGTTGAAGAGGATGCTGCTACATGGGGATATATAAATTTCTCTTTTGGGTGTTAGATTTTTTTTTTTTTTTCCTAGTGGGCGTTAGATTAAACCTTTAGGTGACTTGTAATTGATTTAGAAGGTTGGAATTCACATATCTTTATATCCCTCTATGGAAGTGATTTTACGGGTTGCTAAATAGCGTAGTGATATTGCTACTAACTAATAGATAACCCTTTGCTTTCACGTGCAGCTTCACCCTCGCCTTGGAATTCCAACAAAAAGTTGTTGATGCATGGGCAAGCCATGGTGCTAGTGCTCAAGATGAACTTCAAGAAGCGAGCCAAGTACTCGAGGACCTAAAAAAGAAGTCTTTTGGATGGATACCCGATTTAATTGTTGAACATGCAAAATCATTGGCCAAAGGGAGTTACACTGCTCCTACAAAGCTTGTACCGCAATGATATGGAGGTAGTTGTGTTGAATTCATTTGCAATGAACATGCCATTTGATTATCCATGCAAATTTCCTGGTTTCAGTTTTTCATTTATTTAACATGGTTTCTACTTCTATGCCGTCTTTCATGCTTCTGTTTTTGGCAATTCCTAGGAAATTGTTAATTATGGACCTAACTACAATCCCATTATGATTGTCACACTCAGTTAGTTTCCTGACAAAGTTGATGAATTCCAATTTGATTATGGAGATTGGCGCTAAGGATTTTTATCAATGTCCAGTGTCCAATACGCTCGTGCTAAATATTTTGTCCCGAATTTCGTTTTATGGTGTTTAAAAAGCTCATTTCATGTTCCCAGGAAAGCCTTCAATGAATTGTAAATAGGAAAAATTTTGGGTTGGAGATTTAAGCTTTTAAAAAAGGCTTCGTATGTCAAGTGCTTTGTAAGAGGTGCATTTTGATAATTTGATAATAATATTATGGGGAATTTACATACATAGCACCCAATTCTTCTATATTTACTTGTCTCACACCCAAACTTTGATTTTTACACCCTAAGCACATTTTCTTATGTATGAAAAGGTGGAAATAGTGTGATCCACCTTTTCATACATAGGTTAGGGTGTTTAATGTGTAAAAATCAAAGTTTGGGTGTGAGATAAATAAATGCATAAGAATTTGGTGCTATGTATGTAAATTTCCGTAATATTAATTATACATAATTTTTGTTTCAGTGTATGAGTTTTTGGGGGAGGGGGATTTACATTTATCTTCAATATTAATAAAAACCCGTATATGCATAACCATTTCTCTGTGTTATTCTAGATGGCGGTTTTTACTAACTAGAATTGATTCAGTCACCTTTTTTATCATCATCATTCCCAATGTCTCATTTTTGCACTCTCTCATATTGAACTGTTCAATCTTTAGCCGCTCTTTTATCGCACTACTATTTTTAAAATTTTTGCCCATTATTTCATTATTTATTTTTGTACATCACATCATTGATTTTTTTTAGTTTTAAATGTCTAGAAATTACTATTATTGAATGTATCGTTATCTTTTCTTAAAAATTATTGCTTTGCAAGATTTAAGATTGGTCCTTTGAATAACTATTTCTAGTAAAAGCACCGTTTTGCCTTGCGCTTCGTGCATTGAAGCTAGAAACAACTCATGCACAATGCATTGAGCTTAGTTATTTGTGAATACTTTCTTCAATATACGCAGCTCTAAGAATCAATTTTATATATTGATTTTTTAGTATATCCTTCCTAGCATTCCACACATTCTTTTTGACATTTTTATTCATGCTACGGTCAAATTGGCTACTTTTGGTTTTTTACCATGAGCACTTGGATCCATATAACATGCGTAAGCTAAACATAGTTCAATAAATATATCTTCTAAGCTCGGCAATATTATCTTATTGCTTGTTTTTCTTTATATGTATCTTCATTCAAATCACATAGGCTTCACCATAGAAGTTATATCATCATTTTGTTGTAGTATAGAGTTTTAGGTTGACACGTCCACATTGGCATTCAAGCTAATTTTAGACCTGAATTTTGTTATTTGAGTGCACAATATATCATTTTATCGCACGCTAAAATGGGGAATGGTGATGTTCCATTTTTTTATTGTTGTTCACTATTTATCAGTAGATTATAGGTTGACTTTGTGCTTTAAATTTTGCCACTACGATATTATATGGACTCTAGGACAAATTGTTGATTATATACTTTTGCATTTTTAATGGGAAAATCCAAGTTTAGAGCCTCAAGATCCTTTTACAGGCATGCAGAGTTACTATGTTTCTTCCTTGCTTGATGTGCATTAGCAGTTTGACTTCCATCTCCAATTCGTATAAGAGTTTCAAACTCTTGGAAGTGTTTCTTTTGATTCAATAAATGATCTCGTTACAATTACCAACGCGCCTCTTGATACTACCAGCTGAGTTGAACCCAAATCCCTCTTCTATCCTTTGAGTGGATAAGTTATATTCATGTTTTATGTTTCTTATCTTTACATTTTATATCATTTCAGTTTCTTGTGTTTGAAAGTATCATCTAGCATATTAGACAAGAAAAATATGGGAGCACTTGGTGAAATTCCTCTTTTTTATTACATGGGGATCTTATGCATGACAAAAAAGTATATACTTTGTGTTGAATAAAATTTTGCACTTTGTATGCAAAGGTTTTCTCTTTGTCACCTTCTTCTCAAAGTTCCTTTACTAAACCCCCTCCTCCCTCTCCGTCTCTCCCCCCACATCACACTCTCTCTCTTGGGCCCTCCCTTCCATGTCGAGTTCACTTCTCTCTAGTCCTAGAGTCTTTTAAGAGTATTTGCTTTTGCGTTCACATTATATTTATATCTTCATTTGCTGTGTGTATAGATTTATGTTAATACTTATTACATCTATTTATTACTTGCTTTTCTATTAATATGGATTTATTATTCACAATTTTTCATAATGTGAAATTGTGTATCATAACATGTAATGAGCTTTAATTCTACCAATCCTAAACCGTTCTCTTTTAAATTTCTTTTCTACAACTAAATTTGTTATTTATTTCAACAGAAATCACACTAATTACTTGCTAGAATAATTATTTTGAAACTTTCATCTTCAAATGCATTTTTTAATAACTTTTTAGCATTACCGATTAACAGTGGGATGACAAATAGGAGAAGTTGAATGGTTTTGATTGGCTTAGTACATGAGAAGTATATAGGGCATTCCTAGGAATGTGAGTTTACAGATATTTTGAATTTTTATTTTATTAGAATGTTACTTATCCATAAACATCACGGTTATGCATAATAAGTGAATGAAAAAGATTGTGATACATGGCTTAAACCTCTCGGATCTATTTAGCCATTTTGCTTTGCCTTAGGTTTATTCTTTGTTGGTTAATTTTTTGAAGCCAAACACTAAGCATGTATATTACAGGTTCTATAACATAATTGCCAAATTAATTTACTATGTTGCTTACACAAAAACCCAAGACAAGTTTCAATGTGTTAACTTATATGCATAGGACTACTTCCTATCCCCCTCATAATACGCCTTTCTCCTTTTTTTTTTTATTAACCTGGAATCTTAAATATAATTGGCACGGGGGCTACTCCAAAACCGGTACAAAGATTTTGTCTCTACTCTTTGATTTCTTTCGTTAATGTGATCCCCTTTCCTTCCTTTGGATCTCTTGCCACAAACCAGCACACATGACTACCCTCTGACACTCTTTCCTCCAAATAGCACTCCTTTGGCATTACTTTCTCTCGCTAAGTGTCGTCCAATAAATCCCTCCTTGGCATTGCCTCCTATGGCAACGCCCACTCTGACAATTCCCTTCACCTTGTGTTTTGCAGCGACCTTCCTATGATCTTCTCCCACATGGTCTGTGCCAAAAGATGAGATGAATATGAAGCTTTGTCTTGTGTTGTTTTTAGCATAGAATTTGTAATATTATCCCATCGAATTTTTTGATCTAATGTATGTAGTGTTGGAATCCTGCAAAATGAAATCAATGGAAAAAACAAAAAACTCTTGAATGATTTTAAGGGCTATGATAAATGAGAGACAACTTTTAATGATGAATGATATTCCTTATCTATTAATTTTTGGAAATGGCATGGTGATCGTATCCACATATTTTACCAATTCTTGTTTTGGGATTTAGTTTGGGTAGTTTAGCAATTTCTATTTTTTTTTTGTATAAAGGTAGTTTGATGACCCATCCAAGCCCTGCTCTGTGTGCACGCACGTGCTCTCTCTCTCTCTCTATCTCTCTCTCTCTCTATATATATATATTAATATTGAAATTCAAAATAATGACTAATAAAGCAGAATGATATTATTGATATGAAAAGAAAAGATATAACACATTATCTCCAATAATCAATTCAGATTAATTACTTTGAGATAAAAAAAATAACATAAAATAGGAAAGCCTAAAATAAGAAAGAAAATAACTTCTAATACAAGAAAATAAATATAAAATAGGAAATGAAATAACTCTTAATCTAAGAAAATAATTTATTCCTCATAACTGCTCATAGGAATAAATTATTTCTTAATATAACTTCTAACACTTCCTCTCAAGTTGAAACACGGTTGAAAACCATGTTCAACTTGTCTTTGAAACCATCAAACAATGGGCTAGGGAGATCCCATGAAGTTCAACTTGAAGTCATCATCCCGTACTGTGTTTGTCTTTGATTGTCGTTTCTGCAGCGTCTGTAGTTAGGCGGAAGACTCTTACATATGATGTTGCAGAAGAGTTTGCAGAGAAGCAGTTAACTGTGATTGTATTTGACTGTAGTTCCCGCAGTGTCTGCAGGTAGACGGAAAACTCCTACCAGTAATGCTGCAAGGGAATTTACAGAGAAGTAGCAAACTGTGATTGTTTTTTTACTGCAGTTCTTACAGTGTCTGTAGGTAGATATATGGCTCCTATAGGTAATTTTGTAAGGCGGTTTGCAGGAAGTAAATAACATGCAGGAAAAACTGGCTTCTAGTTGACTGTGGTTGTCTTTGACTCTAGTTCCTACAGTGTTTGCAGGTAAGAAGAAAACTACTATAGGTAATGCAGCAGGAGAGTTTGCAAGGAAGCAAACAACCAACATCAAAAGTTGCAGGGTATGACCTATAGACAACAAAAAGGAACAACTCCAAGTAGGGTTGTCAAAACGGTTTGTTGTTAGCGAACAACTTGTGTTCAGCTCATTAAGAAGCTCGTGTTCGAACGAGCCGAACAGGAACAAATAGTTGTTTGTTTGCTTTCAACTCGTTTTAGCTTGAAATACTACTCGTCAATTTTATATATATATACATATGTATATATATATATATATATATATATATATATATATATATTGTGAGTAATATTTTAAAAAAAATAATTGACTTCAAGGCTTCAAAGATTTATAATCAATTAAAACTATTAATTAAGAATATAGAATAAAAATTATTAAATTAAATTTAAATAAAATAATATAAGCAATAATTTTTAAATCTTGCCCCAACTCTTAACATTTTGTGGCTACGTGATTAGGGTTGTCAAAATGACTCTTTGTTCGTGAACAACTCGTGTTCGGTTTGCTAAACATACGAGCCGAACACGAACACTCTTTTTGAGCTTGAAATATAAACGAGTCGAACACGAGCTAAGCTTGCACCCCTAGCTCCAGGGGTAGGCCTTGTTGCAAGAAATGCTCCGGAGGAGGGTCTAATACAGAAAAAAAAACTTTAGAGGGCCTACTGCACGAAAATTTCTGGTGGAGGGTCTATTGCAGGAAAAGCTTTGGAGTAGAGTCTGCTACAGAAAAGATTTTGGAGGGGGGCTTGGTGCAGGAAAAAGATCCGGAGAAGGGCTTGATGCAGGAAAATGCTCTGGAGGCTCTGCTGCAGGAAGAATTCTGGTAGAGGGTTTGTTACAAAAAAGCTCCGGAGGAAGGTCTGCTGCAGTAAAAAACTCTGAAAGAGGGTCTGATATTGGATACGGCCACCCAACCGTAGTTATTACTTAGATGACATGATATACAGCAGCCTTTAGAGTCCAAGAGAACTTTGCTGTAACTATACTTCATCCAGGACATTCAAGCTTCAGCAAATCTAATCTCTGAAAGCCTTAGGTGGGCTTCAGTATAATCAGCTAAAACGGCATCCTCATCTGCAGCATATTTATCCACAAAAGGGTGAAAAACCGGGTCGCTTGGAAGGGCCTCATAAGTTGTATTCAATAAATTTTCTAATATCTAAGTCATTGTCTAGTAGAGATCTATAAACAGATTCATCCTCTCATTTGCAAAGACAACAGGAAGCAGCCTAATCGCATCATTCAACTTCAACTTCCTTGTATGCTGCTTCAAAATCTCATTTGCTGCAACCACAAAAGCATAAACCACGTAGTTGAAAACAATGAAGATTGCTCCCTCAACACTTTTCTTCCCAACAATTAAGGTCAATGACTGGCTGACAAAGACTGATAAGAAGAATCCAATCTCTCTTATGAAACATTTGCTGTCAATGTGGACATTCTTTCCAGCAATAATTAAAGAAATAGTCCCAACAACTATGCAAGCAACAAAGACTGCACCACCAAGCATGCTGTAAAGACCAACCTCCCCAGCTCCAGTTCCCACAAAGGCTACAATTGAGGGATGCAATTATTCAAATATGAAAGATGAACTGGTATATGACAATAATAATTTGATTGGGGATGATGTTGATGGGAGCTTCACGAGTTAAAAAAAAACGATATTAATAAGAGCGCATGCCATAAACCAAGATAATCAATTGTGCATGCATGGGGTTTGAAGTTCCATAATAAATAATTGGGGCTTTTACATGCATACCACAATTCCTACATATTTACATAAGCAACACCCAAAGTTTCATATTTACATGCATAACACTTGGAACTTCCAACATTGCATCGAAAATACCATGATTCTTAATTTTTTGAAAGTAGAATTCATTTTTTCATGCATAGTTTTATGACACCAAAGTATTATAAGTGTAAATATCAAATTTAAGGTGTTAGATATGTAGAAAGTAAAAAAACATAAGGATTTTGTGGTATGTAAGTAAATTTCCCTAATAAAATTTGGGTGTGAAGATGTGAATACCAAAAGATTGAGGGATGCAAATAAAATGAAAGGGAACTTCTAACATTTAAGAGTGGAGGATAATTGCTCACTTACACTGGCATTTGATTTATTTTATGTTGACATTTTGGGCTTTGTTTGACTTTTATTAAGAAAAATGAAAGAGAACTATTTTAAGAGCAGGTGGATAGCTTTTGGGGGGTTAACTGACGCTAGCTTTCAACTATTTGGTTTACAGGAGTTCAATTTATGATTAAGGGGCATTTACATACATGCCACCCATTTCTTATTTATTTACAAATTCAACTCCTAAACTTTTAACTTTTTACACTTACGCCGCCTAAATCTTTCGCATCACATCAAAAATAAGATCAATTAATAAGTGAAATGCACTCTTTTCTTGCATAGGTAAGTTGGCAGATATGCACAAATTGAAGTTTAAGTGTTTGATATGTAAATACATTAGAATTTAGTGGTATGCATGTAAATCTTCCTATGATTAATTAATTAACTCTTATATTACATTCATCTCAAAACAATGGGATAACCACATGCACAGCACCCGAAACATTGTTGTTTATAAAATCTAGCACCCATGTGATATCTTTGAACTACCAAACCGACACATTTACACGTGCCACAATCAAACCATCGAGAATTTTTGATAAAAATTAAAAACACGGATTGGGGTTTTATCATGAATTTTGATATTTTAGTGAGAATTTGGAAAATGGATTGAAGAGGATGTTAGATTAGTAAATAGCAATGTTTCAGGCAGCAACTCCTGCTTCTATGTGTTCAAATTTTCTTAGCTAGCTATTTGGTCAAAAAGTTTGAAAGGTTCCCTTGAGCACAGAGCCAACATTTTTACTGTTTTCAGGTCCAATACTTCAAGAGAAATCTTATATGGTTTATTTGTCAAAAATGCTTTATATTTCGTGCTTATATGTTTGTAGCAGGTTCTGGATGGCATCTACATGAAGAACTCTGTTGTTATATTTCAGGTAGATTTACATGCATACTGCTGAATTCTTGTGTACTATACTTCAACTTTCACATTTATGTCACACTATCTATGCATGAAAAGGGAAAATAGCGTATTTTGTGTGATATGAATGATTTGGGTGGTATAGATGTGAAAAATAAAATTTTGATGTAAGATATGTAAATATGTAGTCATTGCACTTTCTATGATTGAATGTTGTGATATGATGGTGCCAGATGCCGAACATGCGGAGCATCTGTCGCCTCCAGCAATTGCTTGAGAGCTGGTTCCTTTCATGATTTGTCAGCAGGTAACTTTTCATGCTCATGCGGTCATGCTTCTGACCGCACGCCTGTTCCTATATAGGCTTCGGAATAACATTTGATGCGGCTAAAGTTTATATTTTTTTCTTTTAAGGTAGATTTACATGTATACCACTCGACAATTCTTGAATAAAACATAATGTATATGAGTTAATAATTTTGATCTAATGAAATATGTTGGTTCAATAGTATTAGTTGAATGCAGCACACAATTGCCATGTACTAAAACCTAATATCTTGTTTTTTTTTTAATTTATTCCACATAAAAAATAGAACTTTTCAACTTTAAAAAAAAAAAAAGTCAAATGTACTCTTTCATGCCTATTTAATGTTCTTGTAACATTATTTGGAAAATTAAGCTTAGTCAAAAAAGTTATCTTAACAACTCAACTAATAATTCGTAAATTATCTTATAAATTTAAAAAAAAAAAACATGCAAAGCTTAGTGTATACATCAAAATTCTCATTACGAATCTCAAAGCAATCGAATGACCCCAGTGAAATTTAGGTAATTAAGGCTTTCTATCATTCAATAAGCGATTGCATAGTTAGGATCGACTGACACACTATTGCGAGAGATGAAGTCTCATCCAACTAAGATTCATGCGCAAGTTTTTTATCGCAAGCTAGTTGGCAGACTAGCTTTTACTACGGCGAGCGAGATCATCATTTGATCTGGCGGCTCAGTTGACTGACATTTATTTCGGAATGCATGGTTTCCGCTCAACCGGTCGCTTCAGCCGACCAAATTCAAGCAGTCTGATCAGTTGTATTACATATATGATATAAAATTTATACGATTAATTTGAGTGTCAATTGTATTAGGAAAGTTTTCTATAATTGTTCTCTCCTTTCTTTAATTGCATAAACATGCATGTATAATTATGAGGCAAAAGGACAATAACAGGACTTCTCCTCGTTCTCTTTACATTAAATTCTTGACTTTTTCTCTACTTCCTCTTTCCTTTTTCGTTCGTTTTTAACTCTCGAGATGCGTTTACAAATGACAATTTAAGATTCAACGTCCTAAAAGGTGGTGCGGTGAGCATGACATGCCCCATAGGAGAAGCAGAGCCAAGTACGAAGAAGAATTCCTGTAGAAAGTTCAGCTCCAATGAAATTCAATAGAGAGACAATACGTCAAGACACACAAAAAGAGGTCCACACACTGTGAATGCAAATAATGGACCGATTCGAGGCTCTTATGGCAGTGATGATCCTGAACTCCCGATCATTGCACATGGAGGGAGAGTCTCGGAAATCCGCCCTTAGAGGGCTCCCCTCGATAATCCACCAGCGCCACCCACTGTTGGCCCGACGACCGGCCAACAGAAGGATCAAGATTCCCGCCCGACAGACATCGTCGCATATATGTCGACGGTCCCACACCGTGTGAACAGAGTAGAAACACTCACTCAACCGATCATGGATAGCACCTTGTCCCGAAAAATTCTAGAAACAATACCCCCACAAAGCTCAAGATTCCTCACAATGATCCCTATAGAGAGAAAAGTGACCCGTCTGACCACCTCGCCTCCTTGGAGTCCACAGTTGGAGTCCTGCAGATTAATGACGTCATGAAGTGTTGGTTGTTCCTCAATATACTGAAAAAAGTTGTGGCTCTGATGTTCCAATAGCCTATTGGAAAAAGTCATCGCATCTTTTTGGTAGGCTATTAAACCATTTGAGCACGCCTTCATTTGTCTTTTTTGTCTAACAAAAAAAACGAAAAAAGAAAAAAAAAAGGAAAGTGAGAAAAGTTCTTATTTTACAGGACTAGAGGGTGACCGGCTCTTCTTAGCTGCCTAAATCATCTTCTCCTTTGGAACTTTCAATCGGCTCTTTCCGGGTCAAAGTGTAGAACTCCTTTTGGTCAGAGAACTTAGGATCGACAAGACCATGATGAACGAATTGCTGAAAAAGGTTAATCCACCCCAAGTTTAATGCACTCTGTTTGACCATCCTCATATTGTTTCTTGGAGACTGATGAAGCGACCTTCTCCTCGAGCTCAGAAACCTCCTTTCTCAATGTCGTTGTGGTACCAAAGAAAGGGTGTGGAAAGACTTCTCTACTCCTCATACTGAGGCACCTCCACCTTCTTGTTATAGCGGCTGAGAAAAAATGCCAATCTCCAATCCCACTGGCCTCTTTCCACCCTCATAGACTTCTTCAACAAGCAAGGTTTGTTTGCCCTCAAAACTCGCACCTTGATCGGGCTCAGAGGCCACAGTCTCCTTGTAAGGGGCCTCCAGATTCCCAGATGAGCCAACATGATCAATTGTCACGGGTTCGGGCTTCGACTGTTCCCTTCTCTACAGAAGCCAAGGGTCCGTAGCCTGCCTTCGCTAAAATTTTGGAGTCCAAAGATGTCCAACTCGAACCATCAGCCTTGAGACAAATCAATTATCGAAGTCAGAATAACTGTAATGGATGTAATGTCTAGCCTATGACTCTATTTATAAAGCACTCTGAGCACAGAATCCAAGGGGAGTTAATTATTGAATTGATTTTCTTGATTCTCGTACCGTTGAACACTAATCCAACAAGCGACCACGTGATTAGAATTGACCGACACAATATTGTGAGATATGCAATCTGACTACGCCTGCACTCCCAACCGACTAAGACACATGTAAGAGCCTTTGATCGCAAGTTAGTCAGCCGACCAGCTTTTACTACGATGCACGAGATCGTCATTTGACCAGACGCCTCAGCCAACCGTCGTTTACTTCGGAAGGCACGGTCGCTGCTCAATCGGTTGCCTAAGCCGATCGAAGTCAGGCAGACTGACTAGTCAATCACCATCATATCATAATTCAAATTGTAATATAGATATGGTATAAAATCTATATGAGACAAAAGGAAAAATATAGTTTTCATAAATGTTCTCTCGTTTCTGTAATTGTACAAATACACCCCCATGATAGGAAACAAAAGGAAAAATAAAGGGATCTCTCCCAATTCTCTCAACAATGAATTCTTAACTTATTCTCTATTCTCTCTTTCCTCCTTTGTTGGATTCCAACTCTTGGGTCGTGTTCAGAGAGGACGATTTAGGATTCAACACTTACCAAAATTAAAGTTTAGATATTAGATTGGTAAAAATTCATAAGAATTGAATGGTATTTATGTAAATATCTATAATTTATAATTGTCTGTTTATAATACAGTTGGTAGATCAGAATATAATACATTACAGTGCATGCCACTAAATAATAGCTTGTACTTGACACCTGGAAGTCTGTATAATTTACACTTAGTGGGGCATTGGAGACTAATTAAGCATAGGAGCAGTTTAGTTTATTAATGCATCATTAGTGCATTAATGCCACCTTAATGACAAGCTCTTATGCCTTTGTTTGATAAATAAAGGTTTTTAAGGGATCGAGTGGTTAGTTAAATCCAAAGAAGCTGCAATCTTAATGGCTTTAAGAAATTATAAAATCATGAAAATGTTATAATCCACATTTTTTTTTCATTTGTTTGTTTTGTTATTTATCAAATTGATTCGATAACAAAAAATATAATACATTGTTTAAATTGCATTTATTTTACACTATATTTTATCTGTTAGTAAAATAGGAGTAAATAGGGCTGTCAAAATGCAAAATTTTTTTCTGTGCGGACTCCTCACGTAGCTCTACATGTGGCGCAGGATATTCCTGAGTTATTTTCAAGTTATTTCTGGGTTATTTCGGAATTATTGAAAATAACTCAGGAATATTTTAAACCGCACGTAGAGGTACGTCAGGTGTCCGGACAAAAAATGTGTGCGTCAAAAATGTGCGCGTCAAAATGGCTCGTTGTTCGTTAACAGTACCTGTTTGACTCTTTAGATGGCCTGTGTTCGATTTGTTTGCTAAGCAAACGAGTTGAGCCCGAATAATTTTTTTGTGCTCGATATATAATTGAGCCAAAAAAGAACAAAGTTTTGTTTGTTCGTGTTTTGCTAGTTCTGGCTCGAAATATTGTATATATATATATATGAATGAATATTTTTAAAATAATTTAATTGGCAACAAAGCTATAATAATTTATAATCAATTAAAATTACAATTTAAAAATAGAATAAAAAAACACTAATTCCTATTTAAATGAATGTTTTAATATAAATAATAGGATTTAAATCATGCTCTACCCTTGACATTCTTCAATTATGTGACTAGGGTTGTCAAAATGACTCATTGTTCGTGAACAACTCGTGTTCAGCTCGATAAGCAAACGAGTCAAACACGAATAAATTTAGTGAGCTCGATATATAAACAATTCGAACATGAGCAATAATATTTCTTAACTAGTCAACCCTGGGCTTGCTGAAGCTCGGCTCATTTTCAGCCTCCCCGTTTGCGTGACTTGGATTATCAAAACGCCTTTTTGCTCGTGAACAACTCATGTTTGGCTCGCTAAGCATTTTTTTTTTTTTTGTTTGAAATATAAACGAGTTGAACACGAATAGTAATATTTTTTAACGAGCCAAACAAGAGCTGAGCCCAAGCTTGCTTATGTTCGGCACGTTTACACCTCTAGGAATAAATTCACATGATTGTAAATGCAGCTTCAATAGTGAAGCATGCATGTTAGTATTTCCTATTATAGAATGTGAACAAGAGAGCACGATTTTGGAGTTTTGTTGCCTTCAATTGACCAATTCTCTCTATCTTTTTAATTCCCTTTCATATTTCTCTTTCTAGTTTTTATGGTCCCATCTTTTCATGCAGCTTTCATGATGTAGAAAACTCAACATACAACACATGACTTGTCCAATAGTCCCCCCCTAAATTTCCTCTATTTCTCTTAAATTTCATAAACATTTGGGTCATTTACATACATACCACCAAATTCCTATATCTTTACCTACCACAACTTCACTTTTTTATGCTTATATCATAATAATATTTTATATCACATCTTAAAATATCATTATTTTAATTTTTTTAAGATGAAAATAGGTTTTCAAGGAGTTAGATATGTAAATACATAAAAATTTACTTTTATCCATGTAAATTTTGTATATTACATTATTAAAACATATATTGTTATTGAAATATTTTGTGGTTTCATTTGTAAATTTAATTGCTGATATGCGGAGTTCACGCTTGTTATTATTATAATTGTTATTTTAAAGGGCATATGATTGGAGTAATTGTTAGAATGTATCTATTATGTCGTTGACATTATGAGTTTAAACTAGTACATAATCTCTCTCAATATCATAATGAGGTGAGTTTCATGTATATGAAAAAATAATGTGTCTGTCGTATAATGATATGGATCGCATCATGTTGTTGTACAAGAGGATAGCGTGATCCAGACCGTCATCTGCACGTCCAATTATTAAAATATAATATTTTCGTCTTATATGATTTTTTTTATCTTTATTCTATTTTTATTTTTTTTTATATTTTATTTTTTTTAAGATAAACTTTATATCTTATAGTTTATTCAGTTAATTTTTGACAGTTTTTTTTTAAAATAAAAAAAAGACAGTCCTGCTTAGTTTTAGTATTATTACTTTTTTTATTATTAGAAAATAATAATAATTAAATATACTAAAATATGGTGAATTAAGCAGCTATTATCCAATTTTATGAAAATAAAATAGGAAATTTTACCTACCAAGCACATACTTTTTATTGATTTACATTTCTCACACCTAAAATTTCATATTTATATAAATAAAATATTTATTTGATATTCGGATGTCATAATTGGAATGAAGAAAAGTAAATAGAAATTTATTTTCTTTTTTTTTTTTACTGCTCCTAATCTTTTTGCTGCTTATTTAATTTTTTTTATATAAAATATATTTAATAAGAATTATTTTAATTTAGAATTTTTTTATTAACACCTTCAATTAATAATATTTTTCAAAAAAAATTATTATGAAAAAGATGGATCAAATAAAAAATAGATATTTCACTTTTAAAAAATGGCAAGAAAATCTGTAAAAAGAGAAACAAAGCCTCAGATGCTCTCCTCTAATTTCGAGCAGCAAATTTCACTCACCGATGCAGGACGTGAAAAAAACAAACTAATTGTGGACAGGAAGTACTGCGCTCTTAGAGCTTCTGGAATGGTTGAATGGAAAGAAAGATCTTCTAACCTTACCAGAACTGCCATTGCTGCTTCCCTCACCATTGCTCAAATCTTGCAAATCTCTGCCATTTTGCAGAATCTCCTGAACCGCAATACAGAGCAGCCTATCCTTGGAAGAATCCAAGGAGAAAGATCTTCTCATCGGCTGAACACCAAACTCCCCCCTTTCTCCTCTCATGTCAATACATTCATCTCCCATACTCGACACCTGAGTCGTCTTCTTCCTCCCATCCCTCCCCTCAAACCTCAGCTCTCTTCTCCTCGCCTCTGCAGCCAAGTTCTCGCCTTCAGCAGAATTCTGACTAAAAGTTCCCTTTTTGATCTCATTTGTGAGCGTCGGAGATGTGGTTTTGATTTCTGACCTGCAAATGGGGCAGTTCTTATGCGTCTGAAGCCATGTATCAATGCAGTCTATGTGGAACACATGAAAGCAATTGGGAAGCATTCTTATCCTTTCTTCTTCTCGGAACTCATTCAGACAGACTGAACATTCATAAAAGGAGCACTGAAATCTACTTCTTTTATATCGAAAGTTCGGTATCGACTGAATTTCGCACTCTTGGAGCCCATTGACGTCGAGGATTGAGGAGTGAGAAGCCAAGATGTCCTCACGGCCGCCGCGGCGAAGACTGGAGCGAGAGATGAAGAAGATGATTCTGAAGTGCTGCAAATTCAAGCAGCACTTTGTTACAAAGAGATAGTAGCTAAGGAGGATAATGGATGTAGCAAGAATTCCTATAATGGAGACAGTCAGTACAGGAAAGCTGGACTCTGAGGACTCTAATGAAGTCTCTGGAGCCATTGGAGAAAGAGGATCTTAAGAGTGGAAGAATTTGATGATTTGGAAGATGGGGAAGATGATATGAAGGGGATGAGATTTATGAGGAATGTGCTGAGATGAAGAGATCTGAGTGGAAGAGAGTGGCTAACAAGAGGAAGGGAGGAAAAGAGGTGGGAAGATAAGAAATGGAGGATTCAGTCAATATAAAAAACTGATTTTTTTTCTTACCATCTCCTTCACCTGAGGACATGAGAGCTGACTCATTAATCTGTGATTCAAATGTTTGTTTCTTTGTTTATATATTGTTTTTGTGTGGCTAAGCAGTGAGGTAACATGTAATGTTGGTGTTGAAGTGTTGTTTTTTTTTCCTTTTCATGCTGTTGATGGAATTATGGGGAGGGCTAGTAATTATATTGCTATTAATAAAAAAATTGGGTGCTAATAAACAGCTTTTTATAGCTATATTCATTGGAGGCTTAGGATAACTCTTAAAGAAGTTTTTTTGGCACAATCAATTATAAAAAATTAGTTTAATATAACTCTAACAACTTTTAGAAATTTTTCTCTCTACAAAAACTACAATAACATTCATAAGAAATTTACAGATGTCCTAAACTTACCCTCAGTATGGAAAAACTATTATAATCTGGCGTCTGAATAGTATAAATTCACGTGTATGTGATATGGTCTCTCCACATCCATCGTTGTTCGTTGTTCGTATATAATAATTTCTTGCCAATATGTGCCAACTTCGAATCAGGCCTAACACACCCTTGATTAATATTTTGATCATTTTCTCTCCTTTTTTTTTAATCCCTAATCTCTTATCATAGTCTTTGCTCAAATTATTTTTTCCCCATCATTTTGTATCACACTATACACTTCAAGTATCTAATCTCATTCCTAATCTCCCCGCACCCATCATTGTCTTTTTATCATCCTTCTCTCAACATTTATAAATCAATTGTAAATAACATAATAAATCTATCAAATATTCTCTCTAAATAACATTTTTTTCAGTATGTTTACATATATACCTCCAACTTCCTTTGTTCATACATATCTAACATAAAAATTTAATTTTTATACATTCATCACCCAAAATTTTCATCAGATAAAAAATATCAAAATCTTAATTTTTCCAAAACTTTAGATGAACCTTTTCATTGATAGCACAAATGGCATATATTTAAAAATGGAAGATAAAGGGTCAAATGTGTAAATACATAAGAATTAAGTGACATGCATGTAAATCTTCCTTAATTTTTCTCCATAGTAAGCCTCATAGTGCAATTTCTTATAAAGAAAGGGTAAAAATTAGCAAGGTGTGTCTTTTGATGTGAATATGTGGGGGGATTCAGATGAGGCCATGTGATTTGATGGGTTGGGATCCAATTGGCAGACATGGACTGTGACTCAGACATGCATACACCTACACTTGAGTCTTATCAATGTACATTAATAGCCTAAAGTCCTTGGCCTTTATGTAGCAAATAATACCCTTCTTTCTAGCCTATTCACTTATCCATTTTTGGTTCGTTTTATATTTACCATTTTTTAATTATTATTTTTTTCTTAATGATTTTGTTTATAAGGGTCCGTTTGGGGCAGCGTATAAGTGCGGGCAGCCGTACCGTTTGGTTCGCGCTTTTCGCCAGCTTATCTGAAACTACGTTTGGGTTTTTACACTAAACGCAGACCGCGGGTCGACCCCTGCGGCCGGCCCGCGGGCCGCGTTTCAGGATAAACAATTTATCCTGAAACACACAAGCTGCCCCAAACAGACCATAAATCTCTTTTTTTAAAAAATAAATATATATTATTTATTTATGTGTCTTATTCTTATATTTTAATATTTATATTTATACCACTTAAATATTTATGTCACTATTTTAATGTTTAGAATATAATGAATGCAGATGTAAAAGTTGATATTTGGATAACAGAGATGTAAATAGGTAAGAATTAGTGCATGTACATGTAAAATGACGAGGGTTTAATATAGTAAATATTTTAGAAGTTTTTGCTAGAAGTTCATGGATTAATTTTGGTTTATGTTAGATTTATGATTTAGTATTTAATGTTAATGCAAAAAAGAAAAGGAAGATGCTCTTTTTATGACTAGGTTAACTTGAATGGAGCTTGAGCTACACCTAGTTGTGGTTGACAAGCTGTTCTTGTATGTAGGGTAGTATTTAGTTGAGTTGAGGTGGAATTGGCATGACTATGACTAAAAATTTTGAATCTCATTCGGGCCAAAATAAAATTTATGTTTTTTTTTTTAAATTGATTTTTTCTAATTAATTTATAAATAAGTATTCATATTATTTATGTTTTTTTGTACTTGAATAAATATTATGTAAGTACTAGCTTTAAATCATAGTTTGAATTAATAGATTTATATTGAAGCAACTTTAGGTAGGGTTGTGCATTTTTTGTCTTTATTCAGAAAATTGACCCGAATAGATGTAATAATTTGGCTTGATTTTGAGTTGAATGTTCAGATTTCGGTTTTAAAAGACCATTGTTTGGTTTTTGGTTCCCAGTTCTGATTTAAAAAGATTTCAATCGAACCAACCGAATATCAAAATTTACTTAGCTTAGTGATATTTTTAGACAAGCTTGGGCAATGATTAGTTAGTTCAATTTTGTAAACGAATGAAGAGTTTTTGGAACAATATACTTTTTTTATAGCAAATGTATATATCTATCTGTGTGTCTGTGTGTGTGTGTGTTGGTTTATGTAAAATCGAACTGTTTAAACCGAATTAAACTTCAGTTTGATTGGTTTGATTTTATTGAAATTGTATTCAGTTCAGTAGTGGATTTCGGTTCAAATTGGTTTGCCAATTGACGGAATGGATACCCCTAACTAAGATAAATTTGAAATCAATTTTGAAATTAAAATATAGCTTTGAATCAACTTGGACTGAATTATGAATAGTTCATCAAAAAACGGAGATACAAAATTCTAATCAAGTTGAGTCTTGTTTATAATTGATTGTCTTATTTTGTCTCTTGATTTGTGGACGCTATGTCTTTATTCTTTTATTGTGGCATTATTTTTGCCGTCTTTGGTTGGAGAACTTTCCTACTTTGAAGTTGTATTTCTTCAACCTACATAGCTTCTGTACTTCATAATGAATTGTTCAATTTGGTTTCAACCAAGTTGATTCAATACTAACAATCAATTATGTGTTATTAGATAGAGATTTAGTTTCTGTTTTCTTTGTCAATGAGATCACTCATAATATGCTATGTGCCAGCTTAGCACATGAACTTAAGTTTGTGTGTGCCGTGTTGAATGAGACTCGTGCACAAAATCCAAACAATATGAACTTCTTTCATAGGTTAAATTCGCGTTTCGGATGCGCTTGTGCATTCTGTTTTGTCGTTTCAGGCCCGTTCGGCCTCAATTTACATGCACTGTATTGAATGAGACTCACGCACGAAACCTCAACAATATGAGTATTGTTTTCTACGTGAAGTTGGCGTTTCAGATGCGCTCGTACGGTCAATTTCGTCGTTCGAGATCATCCAGATAAATTCTTTGGCGGGTACCCTAAACCACTAAGTCCAAAATCTTGATTCTCTCCAAAACATACGTAAGTAGATCCCATATCTCCCTTCAACTGTGGGATACTCTGATGATGTTGATAGGCTTCCAAACGGATGGTGCATGGTTTTTAAAACTTAAAACAAAAAACTGATGTGTCGCATGCCAAGGCTGATGCCACAAGACAACGAGTTTTCCAAGCAGACTGAATTATTGCAGATCCTGATTTTCTCTCCCAAGCACATATCAGGAGGTCTAAATGGATGAATTGAGCAGTGGGACGCTATGAACAATAAATTGTCCCGAGTCATTTAGGTTGACATCCTACGCATGCGACATAAAAAGTTGATGCCAACACCAAGAGGAGAGTCTTTTCTGTGCTTGTCTCAGGGGAAAATCTTTTGTTTGTTCGTTCCGGAAGAGCGTTTTATGTTTGCTAACCTTCAACTGTTTGAAGTGATCTTTGATTGACCCTATTAGTTCCAACATCCCTTTGCCATTTTAATGTTGGTTGGGATGATTGGTTGATTTGTTGGTTGAGATGTTCGGTCGTTTGGCTAATATGGTCAGTCACTGAACTAACTCTTGGAGGGGTGTCTCGCCAAGGCGGTCATTGGTGGGACGGTGATTTGTTGGAAACACAAATGAATTAAGAGCAATGCAAATAAAATGTAAAAGAGTTGAGTGATATATATATATATATATATATATATAAGCGATTGGCCTTTTTGGATGTTTAGTTTGGACGAAATAAAATCGCATATTTGTAAGTCAATTAAGGGTCTGTTTGGGGCAGCTGCAGCTTATCCAGTTTATGCTGATAAGCAGCTTATCCTGATAATCTGCTGATGAGCAGCTTATCTGGATAAGCTGGCCGACTGTCTGGTTTGTGTATTTGGAAAACAGCTGATCGACAGATGTTTGTGAATAAATGATCAGTCTGCCTCTGAACTGAATAAGCTGCTTAATTGTTTGCCTACTGTGGTTTGAGAACAACTGTTTTGCAGGCTTATGTAAAAAAAAAACCATTTCAGCCCGTGCAGTGCAGATGTTCGCAACGGTAGTATGATGGGGAAAAGTTAAACTTAATTTTTTATTGTCCTTCAGTAGTATGTTTATTGATTGAATAAATGTACTCTTATTATAATAATGTCACACTTTGTTCTTTTTTTTGGAAGATTTGCAACCATACTAAGCCAATTATTCTAACCTAAACAGGAGCATTTACAGATTTTTTTTTCCTCACATGTGGAGCATTTACAAAAATACCAACCAAGGCCTATGTAATTGTGAGAATGTCGGCTGCCTGCTGAGTATTGCAAAGGATTTTCCGCTGAAGGCATCGAGGGCAGAGTGAGCGAATTAGGGTCATAGGAGCGAACACGGGGAGCGAATGAGGCTCTTACGTAAAAATCATTTCGCAAAATGCGGACCGCGGGACGGGACGTCTGTGTCTTTCACAAAATTAGAAACTGAGTTTTGGATAATCTGACAATAAGTGCTAACTAAACTGGACAACGGCGTTTTCAAAACGTCGCTCGCATGCCCCAAACAGACCCTAAGTCGCTACACGTAAAAAGTATGAAGTATGATGATATCTTCCTCCCTGGTTTGGGGTTGGAGCAGAGAAGTCGGCCGGGATCGTGTGGCCGGCCGACAGGTGGTGATCGATCGACAGGTAGGTAATCGGTCGAACAGCCTCTCAACTTTCAGGATTTCACCATTAAGCCGTCTTATTTGCTGCTTGAACTGATTCACCTCAGCATGCTTCCCAATTTGCACAAGTGGATGCGGATCTGGTCTTTAGAACGAGAACTGTCTTTGTCCAGAGATTTCAGCTCCTTCTGGAGCACCCCTATCAGGTCCAATCTCAAAACAGTTAGGGCTGCCTCCTCTCGGTTATGGATGGAGAAGAGATAGTTAGGAAAATGGTAAACAGAATCATCGATTAATCCAGTGTCACTGCTGCTGGAAGCACCGCCAATTTGCCCGGCGCTTGATTGACGAAGTCAACGATCTCTCCGGAGAGCTCATTAGGAGTTTAGTGCTGTAAGCTTCTACTAGCAGGAGAGCGGGGCCACATTTAGCCTTGAAGATGCCGCATAAGGCAGGCGTCTGGCCGGAGGTCGGTGACCGGCTAGAATAATGCTGGCCGGCCGGCCGGAGGCATGTACACATTGCAGAGAAGATAGAAGAGAAGTCTGCGCGCGGGGAGAAAGAAAGCAGGTCAAATCATGTATTAAATTATTATTTTTTGTTTGTTACTATGAAGGGTGTATATATATAGAGAGAGAGAGAGAGAGCATTATAATATATAGGGGTGTAAACGAGCCGAACACGAGCTCGTTTATATTTCGAGCTCATAAAGTGTGTTCGTGTTCGGCTCGTTTGCTTAGCTTAACGAGCCGAACACGAGCTGTTCACGAACAGAGTTCTTTTAACAACCTTAATCATGTAGCCATA
>NEWO01000082.1:651434-682773 GCA_003013225.1 Phalaenopsis aphrodite
GAAGAGTGCACATGTGTTAATTGGTCGGCTAGTATAGACAAGCAACAAATATTTCTGCAAAAGATAAGTATTTTAGTGTGATCTAATATTTATGTTATCAAACATATTTGTATTGTTGTTTAAGGTTACTTTGGTGCAGTTAAATGGTTAATTAGTTAAGATTATTTGTATAGATCTATACTTATTATATTTTAAAAGCAATTAAAATAGTTTTTAGCAAATGATCTGTCGACTGGATGGTAAATCGGTAGCTGAAAAAGCAATTGATTGGTGAAGATTTCTCGGAAGAGGGCGGGTTGGTGGGCTTGACAGGCGGAGACGTAGAATTCGCACGGTAGTNGCTTGACAGGCGGAGACGTAGAATTCGCACGGTAGTTGAAGAGTGCACATGTGTTAATTGGTCGGCTAGTATAGACAAGCAACAAATATTTCTGCGCGACACAGAAAAGATGTAGGTTTCTGTAATCCTCTTCTAAGCTTCCTGCGCACGTTTCGAAACCACTAGCCCTCTACTGTTATCATGATATGCTCTAACTCTTAACGTTGTTAGGGTGGGGATTGGCAAGAAAAGGCTTCCATCATGAGACATAATACTTGGCTCGCCGAGGAAGTCATAAGAGATCTCACACTTCTTATGTATTTGACAGTGTTGTCCTTGTGCCCTAAATTCAAAATACTTGTTGTTGTTTATTCTCGACCTCCTAAAACATGATCTAAGTGTTCTCTCTTTGGATTATCAAGTGTCATCGAGCATTCGTTGAACTTTTTCCTTGTTGAGTTAGGAGTTATCCATTCACTTTGCGGTACTTGGCCCCCAACAAAAACTTCTGGTAGCCATATGGGAACGACAATTTCAGCTCTTGATTTGTCATTGTGCGAGTTCCCTTATACAGAGTGTCTGTGGAGAATTCCTCCTCAGCGTTGCTCATCTTCTTGTTGATAGCACAATCCACACTATCCACACCTAAAAGTATGTTGAATCCAAATCCGTCTGGTATAGTGTGCCCAACGGATAGAGCGTTAGGGACCAAGGAAATGAAATTGAATGAGGTAGAGAGAGAGAGAGAGAGGAGGAAGATTTGCCCCCCGGGGTGAATCGGGGTGCTCCTAGGCTCGTAAACCCTTTTTATTGTTGTGTGTGTATATATATATATATATATATATATATATAATAGAAGAACAATCTTTAACGAAACAAAAAATATGAGGAGAAAATTCACACATGAAAACAGTAACACAACGGAACACAAATTTACGTGGTTCGAGAAATTGTCTACGCCCACGGAGTTGCAAAGGATTTTATTACTTGATGAATTTAAACCAGTCGGTCGTCTCGACTTACAAGGGGGATCTCTCACTTCCTTGCTCCCTCTTCTTCTCTCTCTACACCGAAGAAGATAAACTTACAAGAGAAATAAACTCAATTTCTCTTCTGCCACAAGCTACGAAGAAGAAGCTAAGGGAGAATAATCTTCTTCTTTCTTCTGTCGAAAGGAACTACTCTTTGCACTTCTCTTCCCCTATCCCGTGGAAACAGAACTGCCAAAGAAGAACACAAAAATATCGTATCATAAACTGAATGAGAGCTGCTCCTTATATCGTGAAACAGTTGGGAGTGAAGGGATACTTCGCTTCGCGACAAAGAAAGGCGGGAGAGCGATCGGCGTTGTTCGCGAATAGCAGGAGTTGCGATTTTCTGCGATCTTGAGAGGGAGCGGGAGTTGGGTTGCGACAGAGCGGAGTGACGGGATCGAGCGAACCAGACTGGGCTTCATCCAACAAATCTCTTACTTGGAGACCGGTACACAGACTACAACATCTTCTTCCTCAAACTTATATCCTCCACTGACGGCGTCGACATTTTCTTCAAACATGAATCCTCCACTTCTGCAGCTCAAAGCTCTTTTTTCCACACCAGAAAACCAGATGAAGTTTCGCACAACTTTAGTTTCTCAACAATAACACCCTTAGTCAACATATTAGTAGGGTCAACATAGCTTTGCACCTTCAAGCTATTTCTTGTGTTACTCTTGTATCTGCTTACAACTCCTACTGCATGGGCAATATCCTGCCTCTACTGAAAGCTTTTTTCAACAAGTCTAGCCTTGTACCGCTTACTGTCATCAAGTCCAGTCTTCACCCAATACACTCACTTGTTGTGTAATGCCTTCTTCTATGGTGGAACTTCTGTCAGCTCTCACTTGCTCAAATTTTCATCTTGCAAGATTTCTTTATAGCTTTGTGGTTCTTTATCATCTGTCTGTGAAACAATAGAAATGGGTGTTTCAGACCCACTCTCTACCACATTAAATGATTCTTCATCTGTCAGATATACTTTCACAAAGTCACGTACAACATAATTTCACATTAATTCCTGATGGATTGTTGTATGGAAAGAAGCCCATGAATCCAATATCCAGTTATCAACAGAACTATGAACTGTCAGCAATAATGCATCATGTACTTCTTCAGATACCACATTTGCGCTATCCTTCTTCATCTTCTTGGAATTTCTCCAGTTCCTCTTTTTGTGACAACCCTTGTCACAATTCCAACAGCTTGTCTGCTGACCAAACATTGATTTTAATCTCACCCTATTTGAGTTTTTGTCATGTGATCTCCTTCTGAAATCAACATTCAGTGGCAAACTCGCACCTGAGATCTCACCATAATCTTTCTCGCACATCTCCTCAGCCTAAATCAAATCACAAATATCATCATATTTCAGTTTAGATTTACATGCAGAACTGCTAACTACCATCCTCATGACTTCCCAACTGTTTGACAATGATGACAACAATATCAGCGCACATATCTCATCATCAAAATCAATTTCAATCGACGATAATTGATTTGTGATAGTATTGAAATCATTCAGGTGTTGAGCAATAGAAACACCTTCCGCCATCTTCAAATTAAATAACTTCTTCATTAAGTACACATTGTTATTAGCCGATGAATTTTTGCACTTCTCTTTCTTCTGTCGAAATAAACTACTCTTTGCACTTCTCTTCCGCTATCCCGTGGAAACAGAACTGCCAAAGAAGAACACAAAAATATCGTATCATAAACTAAAGGAGAGCTGCTCCTTATATTGTGAAACAGTAGGGAGCCAAGGGATGCTTCGCTTCGCGACAGAGGAAGGCGGGAGAGCGGTTGGCGTTGTTCGCGAATAGCAGGAGTTGAAATTTTCTGCGATCTTAAGAGGGAGCGGGAGTCGGTTTGCGATAGAGTGGAGCGACGGGATCGAGCGAACTAGACTGGGCTTCATCCAACAAATCTCTTACTTGGAGACCGGTACACAGACTACAACATCTTCTTCCTCAAACTGATATCCTCCACTGACAGCGTCGTCATTTTCTTCAAACATGAATTCTCCACCTCTGCAACTCAAAGCTCTTTTTTCCACACCAGAAAACCAGTTGAAGCTGCGCACAACTTTAGTTTCTCAACAATAACACCCTTAATCAACATATTAGCAGGGTCAATATAGTTTTGCACCTTCAAGCTATTTCTTGTGTTACTCTTGTATCTGCTTACAACTCCTACTGCATGGGCAATATCCTGCCTCTACTGAAAGCTTTTTTCAACAAGTCTAGCCTTGTACCGCTCACTGTCATCAAGCCCAATCTTCACCTGATACACCCACTTGTTGTGTAATGCCTTCTTCTATTGTGGAACTTCTGTCAGCTCTCACTTGCTCAAATTTTCATCTTGCAAGATTTCTTTATAGCTTTGTGGTTCTTTATCATCTGTCAGATATACTTTCACAAAGTCACGTACAACATAACTTCGCATCAATTCCTGATGGATTGTTGTATGGAAAGAAGCCCGTGAATCTAATATCCAGTTATCAACAGAACTATGAACTGTCAGCAGTAATGCATCCTATACTTCTTCAGATACCACATTTGCGCTATCCTTCTTCATCTTCTTGGAATTTCTCTAATTCCTCTTTATGTGACAACCCTTGCCACAATTCAAACAGCTTGTCTGCTGACTAATCATTGATTTTAATCTCACTCTATTTGAGTTTCTGTCATGTGATCTTCTTCTGAAATCAACATTCAGTGGCAAACTCGCACCTGAGATCTCACCATAATCTTTCCCGCACATCTCCTCAGTCTAAATCAAATCACGAATATCATCATATTTCAGTTTAGATTTACCTGCAGAACTACTAACTACCATCCTCATGACTTCCTAACTATTTGACAATGATGACAACAATATCAGCGCACGTATCTCATCATCAAAATCAATTTCAATAGACGATAATTGATTTGTGACAGTATTGAAATCATTCAGGCGTTGAGCAACAAAAACATCTTCTGTCATCTTCAAATTAAATAACTTCTTCATTAAGTACACATTGTTATTAGCCGATGACTTTTCATACATACATGATAAGACTGTCATGAGATCTACAGTTGTCTTTTCTTTAACGACGTTGTGTGCAACGAACTGTGATATGGTTAATCGAATAACCCTCAGAACTTGTCGATCCACCAAATTTCATTCAGCCTCATCCATCCTTTAAGGTATTTTCCCCAGTAACAGAAGATGAAATTTCTTCCTATAGAGGTAGTCCTCTATCTGCATCATCTAGTAACCAAAATCTGTGTCATCAAACTTCTCGATCCCTGAAATCTTCCCTTCATCTGCAGCCATCATTCTTCCTCGGATCTGAAATCACGAGCTCTTATACCAGTTGTTGTGGTAGTATAAATAAAATAAAATGATCAACGAAGAAACGAAAAATAGAACAAAAAATTCACACCAGAAAATAGTAACACAATATAACACACAGATTTACATGGTTCGGCAAATTGCCTACGTCCACTGAGTTGCAGAGGATTTTACTACTTGAGGAATTTACAACAGTCAATCGTCTCGACTTACAATAGGGATCTCTTACTTTCTTGCTCTCTTTTCTTTGCTCTCTACACCGAGATACACCGAAGAACATAAACTTAGAAGAGAAATAAACATAATTTCTCTTCTTCTACAAACCACCAAGAAGAAACCAAGGGAGAACAATATTCTTCTTTTTTTTCTTTTTCCTTCTGCCGCAAGGAACTACTCCTTGCACTTCGCTTCCTCTATCCCGTGGAAGCAGAACTGCCGAAGAAGAACATAAAAAGGTCGTATCGTAAACTGAAGGAGAGATGCTTCTTTTATTGTGAAACATCATGGAGTGAAGGGATGCTTCGCTTCACGACAGAGGAAGGCGAGAGCAGTTAGCGCTGTTTGCGAACAATAAGAGTCTCGATTTTCTGTGATCTTGAATGGGAGCGAGAGTCGGGTCGCGACAGAGTGGGATGACAGGATCGGGCGGACCGGATCAGGCTCCATCCAACATTTATTTCATAAAAAGTAGAGGTTGCAAATAGGGATAAAAAAAAATTCCTTATACATGTTATGCCCTCCTATATTATAGAAGATGGAAGTAAAATAATATAAAATTACATATTTACCCTCGCTTAAATCGGGTAGTCTTGGTTATTTTGGTCTTTTTGAGTGTCCAAGCCTGTTGCTTGATAGCCCTTCGATTGACCTTCCGACTTTTGCTGGACTGTGTCTTCTAAATTTCTTGATTAGACTCCTACGCCCCTTTGCAACTTTGCTTTATATTTTTAAATGACAATATCAATATAATAATGATATTACTAAACCTTTTATTTAACTTGCATTTGTGGAGATTCAAGTCGACGTCCAAAAGCTTTGCTTGGATGTTCGGTGATCGGTCGATCGCTGGACTAGGATGGTAAGTCGATCGAGTGACCAACTGTAGAAACGAAATGGGCTGGAGAAGGGACATGGCGGGGAGGAGTGAAAAAATTGGTTGGTGATCGACGGATTGGTTGTAACTAACATACGATCGCCATCATAATGGTGGCAGGAGGCGATGGATACTTCGTTGTCTCATGAGAGAAGATTCACAGTGCTTCATTTGTGGTCTCATGAGAGAAGATTCATAGTGCTTCAATGCTATTTTCTAAAAACTCCATGTGGATGTGAAACCTGGAATCTATCGCTCTAATTGAGTTTGATGGTGAAACCTGTCGTAGAACCAGCTTCGCTTCATGAGCTCATGAGACATCGATTGAGTTGCCCGTCGGAGGAGCAAGGTGGTTGATCATTGATGTTTAATCGATTTGAGTAAGATTGTCGGTCGAGGGAGATCGGCCGGTTCAAAAATGGTGGTCAGCGAAGGGTGGCCGATCGGATGAAAGTTTGTCTTGTGCCTATAAAGCTACAAATTTTGTTGCATTCAGAACTAGTTTGATGATCCAGAGGTGGCCAAGTGGCTTTCACCAATATTTTGTGTTTTGCTTTCTCCTACTGCCAGATTGGTCATGATGCCCACACACACAGATATATATATATATATATATATATATATATATATATATATATATATATATATATATATTCCTACTTTAATATATTCACCCAAATACAAGTTATGCGACAATCCTTGTGCGTCCCATCCATATAAATTGGACAATTTGATTATACAACCTACCGCATATAGATCACGTTACAATCACACTCCTTTTGACCATTCTCACATATCACATAAAAATTTTATGCGGTATTTCCGTATAACATGCAGCCCTCATGTCTCAGCCTCTAGTTGCCATGTTTCCCTGAAAGCTAAAAGTCAATCGCACTTCTGAGAGTCCCTGAGAGAGGGAGAGAGCATCCCCTTTTCCTTTCTTTCAGAAGCTGAAGCCGCCGCTATCGTGAGGAAACAAAGGTAAGAGAGACAGAGAGAGAAAGGAGAGACGCGTAGAGTGATGCTATTTCCAGAGATCGTAGTCCTAGCTAGGTCAAGATTACCCGGGGACCGTAGTTTCCATCTTTTACCTTGCAACCCTCGCTTCTCTCTCTTCAGTGGCCTTGCTGCCTGAGTCCGATTGATTTCTCTGAAGAGAAGATAAGGGTTTGTGTCGTGTTTTGAGGGTTGGAGGAGGGAGTATAGTGATTGATGGATAGTGGTCTTCTGGATGATATCATCCGGCGGCTGCTGGAGGTGAAAGGGAGGCCGGGAAAGCAGGTGCAGCTTTCGGAAGCAGAGATTCGCCAGCTCTGTGTTGTGTCGCGCGACATCTTTTTGCACCAACCTAATTTGCTTGAGCTTGAGGCTCCCATTAAAATTTGTGGTATAATTTACTCGTTCCTTTTTGGGAATTTGTGATTGGATGTTATTCGATCTTACTTTTTGTGAAATAGAATTCAGCTTTGGTAAGTACCTGTGCTGGTGATGCGGGCATTGCATCATAGGCATCACTTTCGTCAATTTATTTCTTGAAGATGGGTGATATTCCTCGTGGAAGTAATAGTAGTTTGTTTTTTTTCCTCTCAAATTCAAGTTTTGTGTTTGGTTTGCTGTAATGTTTTTGCGTTGTTAATGGAGTAGGAATGAAATGTTTTATCATCCTGTAAGTTAATTGTTACTTGCTACTTTTGTGTGTTGTATAAACATTTAATGCTGAGGAAAGCGCAAAAACTTGCTTGCTTTATACTTGGTTTAGCTTGGAGTATACCCCCTTTATGCTTTAATAAGAGACATTATTTGGGATTTTTATGGGGAGGAAAGAGAAAAATATGCAGAGGATTTTTGGGCCGCATTTCTTTTGGGATTTGAATATATTTTCAAGAGGATATTTATATTATTCACAAACTAACTTGTATAACTTCCTTCTGTATTATAATTTGCAATACATGAAATGATTTGCATTTATATTCATTGTTTTATCTGGTCTAAAATTATTCATTAGCTAGTTGATTCAATGTCACCCGCTGAAGTTCATATCAATTTTATGCTATCTTGAACTTAAAATTAACTTGCAGATCTTGTCCTTTGTCCACCTACACTAGTGCTACGTACTCTATTTTCCTTGAATGGGATATTCATATTTTTCTTAAGATATTTAGAGCTAGCCTTGTAGTGCGAATGTTTTGGTAGCGTGCCAATTGAACCTTAGTTGGGAGATTTAGTGCACTTATGGAAGAAATTAGGTATGCACTTAGAAGATTCAGCCAAAATTACAAGTAAAGATGATTGAGCCAAGGTATATATATCAAGAACTTGTAAGATAAACATGCTATATGTTTATTGGTGGACTATTTGGGGTAGGTAGCAGAATCCATGTATTTTATTGTGCTCTTTTCCCAATTTTTAATTTGAAAATTAAGAAAATGAGTTTATTGACAATTAAAACCCAATCACGTGGCATAGTCTTTAATATGAATATGCTATATGGGCCTAAATGAAAATATGTTGGATGTTTGAAAAATTCTCTTAAAAATCATATGATGCTCAAAATAATTTCTCATAATCATTTCATTTGCTTCTTTCTATTGCAATTAAATGAAAATATGCCACTCAAGTGGATGCAATGGAGAAAAATGATTCATTTAGCTGACCACACTTGGTGGGATAAAGGCTTGTTGTTGTTGTCGTTGTTATTGTTGTATTTCATATGCTTCTTTTTTGCTGGATTAGAGCATAAAGTTTACATTATGCATTTTGGGTCCATTTGGATTTTTTTTAATTTTTATTTTTTATTTTTTGTGTGTGGAACATAAGTAGGAGAATTTCTAAATCAAATCCGTTAATATGAAGAAAAATTTTCTTTTAACCTTTTCATCACTTAACCTTTCCTTTTTTTCCCCACCACCTACATAACATTTTATGTACCTCTTTATACTGGAGGAGAATGCAGATCATAAAATTGCTCAATAAAGTGTTACAAGAAATTCAAGCTTTCTAATGCAGATATTTTAGAGTTTTTTTATGAGAAAGGCAACACAAACTTAAGACGGTTAGTGCCGGGTTAGCATCAATCTATTCGACTTCATGGAATCTTCTCGGCAACTATACATCCTCTTTTACTTCCTCTCACTTCTTATGTTTTGACCACTAATGTGCTATTTGAGAAATTATTTAATGAAAGTCTTAAAACTATCTTTTTGGAAGAACTTAATGAATATAACAGTATAGTGCATTATAGATTGATTAAAAAAAGTGGATTCAACTTCGAAGAAGATACATAAAGATAAGTCTTTGGGTATATATGAGACATTTATTGAGATTTAGTAAATTATGTTTGATATTGGAGTATTTTGGTCCAAATTTAAGTTTTTGCTAGCGCTACTTCGTTTCTAGAAATGATATGCACTAACAAAACTACATATGATAAGAATTAGGCAAGAGTTTGCTTGGTCATCATTCAGAAGTGATGCACCATAATTTAACTTTATTGTATAAGAAAGAAAGAAAAGCTAAGCTTGAACATCACCATAAGTGATGCATCTTAAATTAACTTTATCGTGGTGAAAAGCTTCCTGACATATGCTAGAATGTCATTTGATAGTGATGCATGGACCTTTTCCAACTTATTGTGAAAAGTGTGCAAGAGTTATCTAGATCTACCGTTAAGATAATATTTTCAACATGGAATTCAGGAATTTTAAATTGGAAGATAAGAAAATTGGTGGACATAGTAAAATGAAAAAGATTAATTTTTTTTTAGTAAGAACTTGAGTGGAAAATTGAAAATCCCAGTTGCTTTTGGGAAGCTTATAAGTTCTTGTCTATTGGAAATCCTAAAAATAAAAGTACAAGTGGGATACCTGAGAATTTTTTATTTAAACTTAAAAGTGAAAATTATTAATGTCAATATGCTTTGATAAGCTGGTTGATATTACATTAATCATTGATGAGAATATTATATAAGTGTTTAGTGATCATGAGTTAAAATAAGAAGTATTTTGGGGAAGAGGGGGATAAGCTATTACAACAAATATTTAGGGGGGAGAGGATATTTTGTGGCTGATTTAAATGGACATTTTTGTTGGACGAGGATGTGCTATGAGAGAATTCATATTTTTTTATGAAATATAAGGTTTAAATATAATATGAGAAGCCATATTTCATAATTGCCCAGGGTATTGCATTAGCGATTTAATTGTAGGAGATGAGAAGTGAACGCAAGTATTTTAAGAAGTAAAGTCACAAAATCACAAATAAACCTCATTTTAATTAGAAGAAAAGTAAATCTTCTGATAAACGTTATAAACAATTGCTTGGAAAAAAATGCTTACACAACATAGAGTTATGATTATAACTGTATATTTAATGAGCATAAAAAATGATGAAATGAAATGATTGTCGTAAGATAAGATCATGGAATTTAATAACGACAACAACAATAAGCCTTTATCCCACTAAGTGGGTTCGCTACATGAATCTTTTTTCTCCATTGTGTCCTATTGAGTGCCATATTTTCATTTAATTCTAATAAATTAAGATCATTTTTTATACAACATGCCCAAGTCTTTTTAGGTCTACCTCTACCTTTTTAAAAATAAGTCAAATATAAAACACATACTCTTCTAACCTAATATTATCAGATGGTCGATTTTTAATATCACTAAATCATCTAAGACGACTTCCTCTAATCTTCTCTGCCATTGAAGCTACACCAATCATTTCATGGATATATTTGTTTTACATTTTGTTTCGAAGTGTAAAGTCACTCATCCACCGAAACATTTTGTGCATAAAGCATTGCAGGTCTCACAAGCATCTTATAAAATTTTCTTGTAAGTCTAAGCGATACTTTTCTATCACACAATAGGCCCAATGCATTCCTGCACTTAAAAAATCCAACTTGAATTCTTCTAATAACATCCCCATTTATATCACCATCACTTTGAACTATAAAGCCGAGATATAAAAAATGTTCACTTTTTTTAATGATTCAATCACCCATTGTTACAACTCCATCACCAGATCTACTACTACTAAAATTATATTCCATGTATTTTGTTTTAGATTTACTCAAACCAAAGTAGACTAGAAATATCTAAGATCATGGAATTTAGAAGGTGAGAAATTGTTAACCTTTTAATATAGATTACTAAGAGAGGTAAACCATAATTATTTACTTGAGCCAAACCATGTTAGGATAAGATGGCTTCTTTTATGAAGAAGATTGTTATATAAGTTCAAGGAGCATTTAGTAATAGATCATACACTAATAAAATGGTTTTGTAGTTGATTAAGGGAAAAAATAATTTTTAAATAGTGAACAAAGGTAAATATTATTATGACATGTAATAATTATAATGAAGCTATAAATCTTGCAAAGAAAGTTACGAGCAAAGCTAAAGTTATAGTTTTTTATGATTTCTATAACATGTTTGGTATTGAGAAAATAGAAAAATGAGATTTATAAAATAGTTATGGTTGCAGAAAAGATATATGGATTTAGATCAAGCTAAATACATTAAAATTGAAGATAGTAAGTTTTTAGTTAAAGATGATGACATTATAAAAAGATGAAATTTTTATTTTAATAAATTATTAAGTGGTAGTTATATGGAAGAAATTATCTTGGAAGATTATAATGAACACAATACGTTGTATAGTATACATTGATCTAAAAAAGTAAAGTGGGGCTAGCTTTGAGAAAGATGTACTATGGTAAAATTTTAAGTCCATGCGAGCTAATGATATTTGTAGGATTATAAGAGATATTATGGTGGTTTGGTTAACAAATATTTTCAATGGAACTTTAAAAACTAAGTGGATTTTAACTGATTGGAGAAGTAACATTAATATTTAAGAATAAAAATGATGTTTAAGATTGTGGTAGTTATAGAGGAATAACAGAATAACACTTTGGGAGTGTAATGGAACATAAACTTAGAAAAATTAGATCTTTTTTATATAATCTATTTATAAAAAATATATATAGGTAGAAGGTAAATGATTTTCATAAATTTTTTGTTGAACATAGTAGGCAAATGATCATTTATCTTTAGAAATGATTTGATGTGCATAAGAAAAACGGGCATGCGTCAAAGATATGTTGAATTTCTTAAAGATATACGTGTTGGCGAATTAATTGATATTTGGTGGTTGTGAAGTGATAAAAAAAGTTGCAATGACAAAAGTGTATAAAGGATTAGAATGGAGTCTAGATAATTTTGTTTCGGCTATATTGGATGCTTCTAAAAAAAATATTTAAAATGAGGTTCTAGTATATGTTTTTTTAGATGATATAATTATAATGGGTAAGATATTTGTTGAAATTAGTGAACAGTTAGACTAATAGAGAAAATGTCTAGGAGATAGAGTAGAAAAAGCTTTCCCTTTGATCAAAATGGCTTTTATCTTTTTACATAGCTTATTTTGCTCCTTGACTCGGGGGATTTATTTAAATGTGTAAATATAATTATGGCGTCTTTTTCAAAGATTAACACATATTGTTCTTTTGTTTAATTTAATATGAAATTGATATTTATCTTCGTTTTCATTTTTTTTAAACTCTATCCATGATTTACTCTATTTCTGTCTACTTGTCATTTTTTTATTAAAGATGAACCCTTCAATGTGTGGACCAAAGGGTTAGATGAATGATGTCTCTTAATGCTTTTGTCGTGGTCTTTCATACAAGATTTACATAAAGCGAATTAATTTATTTTGGCGAACGATTGATATTTGTCTAGTCCATATCAATGATCAAAATTACTTCTTACTCTTGTCGCTTCATTGTTGTTTCACTTTTCTATTCCCCAACTAATTGGCCTTCACTTAAAATATGCGATGTCATGAACTTCTATGTTACCATTTTGTACAATTCATATGATATTAGTAAATATACATAGGTCCTTAGTGCATATATTCAATATGTTAAAATAATACTACGTTATATGTCCTTTTTTGTAATAATATACTTCTCTCTCATAATGTTGAATTTATGAAGTTATTCAAGAGTTTTTAATATTTTGTACTTCTTAAAACAATGTGCGTCATGCTATGCTCTATGCACAACGATACTGCAGGATCTTTGTACTATGGTGCGCTGTTTGCTATTGTTAAGTATGATTGATTTTCTTAAAACCATTCTAGCTGCAGCTTCACCAGAATCTCTCTTTTCTTTGATTCCTGGTCTCAGAATACATCTCTTTCTATGATCATAGACTTTGTTTTGGCTAGAATTTATGTGGAATGGAAGAGTATTTTATATACAGAGTTACTTGGAATGAATTTTGGGGCATTTTGGTCTTTTCTTCATTTCTAGAAAGCAGAATGTCACGTTTGTGCATGAATGTGAAGCCCTTCCAGCAGCTGATTTCTAGAGGTATCTAATCAAAACTTGTTATGCTGCACACATAAATGCTCAATCCAAACGAGCTGCAGGAAACCCAAAAGATGCTTTTAAAATAGCATCACAGGACACAGATTGTAATCCAAATAAAACCTAATGTACTTTTGCAATAAACCAAACTAACTCTTAGTTTCCCTCTTCTCTTAGAGTGGGCTGATTTTTATGCTATTAATTGTTACACATCCTGCGTTGTCCAGTAATTATAAATATTAACGATCATGAATCAAGTAAAATTTCTATCACTATCAGTGCCTGCTTCTAAACATATTTATTTGTTTTCATTGAATGTGCGTTTAAAAATTTTTGATAAAGATAGCAAAAATATTATTTTTTCCTTTTTACTTCTTGGGCATTCTGCTCTGTAAAGGAACTTTATAATATTTCTTTTCCCATTTTTTCCTTTTTATCCTAAAAATGTCTTAATATTGGTCAAGAATCAGATCGATCATATTTTATTACATGTCATTAGATGGTTAAGGGACAAAAATTCTCTGAATTACAATTAGGTCCATTGCTTCTCTATGCTTGGAATTCTAGTCATCCATGGTACGTTGAAAACGTTGGCTGTGTAGTACAGCGCAAGATGCCTCATGCTATGGTCTTCATGTTTTGTTTACATATTTATTTCTTTGCCTGTTTACTTTCCCAGAATTTTGTGGAAGGATTAGTTGGACAGATGCTGCGTCAACATATAAAAACATATGAATTATGCAATATGTTTATGGGTGTTCATGTTAAACTTTCTTCGGGGAAATTTAGTATTAAATTCTCCTTCAAAAATTAACTATTTCCAGTGTTATTGATGCGGGAGCGTCTCCCGCTTTTGGTGTAGGATGCACACGAATGGAGTGTCGCAACCGCGTTCCAAATGCCTGGACCGACTGGTCCAAGCAGGACAGAGCCGAACCGAACGGCTTCTCTTTCAATTGCTTTCCAATTTTTAGTATGTTTTCTATTATCCATATTTTCTAGTCTACCCCTACATATTTGTTGTATTAGGGTATGAATTATTAATTTTGATGTATTTTCGGTCGGGACGGCTGTCGACATCTCAGTTTTTTCTTCGAAGGTTGTATCCATGGGTCAAGTGTTGCTTCGGCTGTATCTTGCTCTAGAGGTGGTGACTATCCTTTTCTATCCTTCCCTCACATCCTTTTATTGCTGTCGTCATCTTTCCCTCTTGTAGCCACCCCACACAGCATATATTGCGGAATATCTGCAGTTCCGGCCGCCGCCATCTCTGTCCCAGCCCTCCGCTTCACTGCCACCGCTGTTCCAAACTTTCCGCTTCACTGCCGCCGTTGTTCCAAACTTTCCGCTTCACTGCCACCGTTGTTCCAAGCCTTACGCTTCACTGCATCGTTTTTCCAGCCCCTCCCTTGTTGTTTCCTACAGTCGTCAACCCTCCAAGCCACTATATACGTTGTTCAATCCCCTCTTTCTTTTTGCCCCTGCTCAAGACAACAACCACACTTGTAGTTCCTGCAGTTTTGCACCTCCCCCTCGTGGTTACCCACCCACCTTTGCTGCCACCACGCCTTCTAGCCCCTACCCCACCCTTTGCTACTTCTCTGGAGGACCAAACCCTCTCTTATCATTTCCAACACCCTAAGATTGACCCTAGTTTGAGTTTGAGTTGTCGTTTGTCACAATTTTAGATTTTTGTGTCATGTTTGTTGTTATTACCATTTCAGTGTGTTGGTTGTAGCCACATATTGGCATTTTAGTAATAATATATGTTTGATTATTGTTAGTTGAGTTAATTTTGGTATCATTTGGTAACAAAACTATTTTACCCTAGTCCTATCCTAGGATTACTGAAGTTCCCTACTTCTTAACCTAATCTCCACAAAAATATCCTTTCCTTTGTTGATTTTTAAAATCGGCCATACCAAAATTTCTTTCTCACTCTACATCATTCATATACATCCTCTTCCACCTACCTAAACCGAAGCCTTAGCCACATCATTAGCCACATCATCAAATAGACAATCGTCGGAGATAATCGAGAGGAAATGCCACAATGCCTTTTATGAGAAATATGCAGAGAGATGCCCAAGAATTTTCTATAAAGACGGAAAATCTTCCAAGTGCAATACAAGCTTGCCGTCTTTGAGAGGAGGCAATCCAAAAGGGTCACCCGTAGCCACAACAGTGACTTGATTGAAAGAATGTATTATATCTCTTTCACTAAGCATATTCTATAAATGAAGAACCCCTACCCCGAAGAGTTGAAATAGTATGGGAGTCTGAATCTTAAAGTAAAGGTGGATTTGCCATATTTTAACGACCACTTGGATTTGGAAGAGGTTAACAAGTGGCTCTAAACCATGGATTGTGTCTTTGAGTACCAAGACATCCCACCAGACATAATGGTAAAACTACCTGTCAATAAGTTAAATAAGAGCACATCTCGGTGGTGGGAGAAGTTGAAGATTCTTCGACAGTAAGAAGGAAAGAGTAAAATTAATACCTAATCAAAGATGAAGAAGGAGATGCAGTGTCAGTACTTTCCAATTCATTACAAACAAAATGGTCATACCTTAGCTTCAAAAGTGGAGAAATAACATCACCGGATGACCGTGTGACGTCTCGTTTCAAATACCAAGGTAATTGAAGAGGAGGAGAGGAAGTGAGTAGTCAAGAAACCAAAGACGAGGGAGAGAAAGTGAAGAGTCGGGAAAACAAACGATATTTTCGATCTATAAAACAAATATGAGATGGATTTATCTATAGAGTCGATCAACACACAAGAAGGAATAAGTGCCTCAAAGCTCGATGGTTGCTGCATGCGTCTAGGGCAAAGAGGACGACGACAGAGAAGGCTTTCGGTGCGAAGCTGGAGCATCTCTGTGATTGGTGCCCTGGCTGATCGAAGGAAGTCGAGAGAGAAGCTCTTGTGATCTGCGAGCGCAAAGGAGGACAAGACACAAGCATGAGCAAATCGTGTGAACTCTAGCCTTTTGGTGTGGGTACTAAAAGGAAGGTTTAGGAGAGACCTGGGCATTCTGTGCGAAGGAAGAAAACAAGCCGATTGTGTGAGGAGGAAGAAGCATCATAGGGGACACGAGCCTATTCGAATTTAAGTGAAGAGGAGGCAGAGCCGTGCGAGGGAGAGAGGAAAAGAAACCGTGCCTAACTATTCAAGTTAGGATTTTAAGTTTTGTATTTTGATAATATAAATTATTAAATTTGTATATATGTAGTAAAAATATTATAATAATAATAGTATGAAAGATTCAACTAAAATATGAAAATAAAGTTTACAATTTCTTATTTAAATTAGTGGGGGCATTAATTGAATATTGAATAAAATTTAATGCAAATCATTAATGATGATTTAGTTATAGTTTTGATAGTCAAGTAACATGAATACTTAAAAAACTTTTAACATAACATAATTACTTAGTTGATTAATTAAACATAATAATATGCTTAAACTTTTTTTATTATGATATTATAGGCAATTAACTATTTGAGATAGATTAAGCGTGTATGAAGATTTAAGACAAGTATGATTTTGAGGTGGGTACTCTTGTTCTTATACTACGCTAATATTTTGTTTCTTTTAGACTAAATGCATTTATTATTATTAGCGCTAGTTATATTGAAATCGCTGTAAATTCATGATTTATAATTTTATTGAATTTTTGTTTATATTATAGAAATGATGTGTACTTAGCCGTTTTTTTATATTATCATTGATATTGAATGTTATACAAGTATATTAATTGCTATGCAAATGGGAATGAAATAATCATTATTAAATAGTGATTTTCATAGCATGATGGCAAGTGCATGTTTAAATTTGATAGTCATTCTTTTATAGTACTAGCAGAGAAACACTAAGTTACATATGCACGTAAATGAAAAATGATAATGATATTGATATTGAAGTACCTTAATTAGTACAATTTTTAGGCGATATTTCTATGACATTTGTACGGTATAGAATGATATAGATATGTTATTTATATATTAAAATTCATTAAATAACATAAAATATCGTAAGTGATCATATTCTTAAAATATCAAATATTTTATACTGTTTTATTAAAAGCTTAACTGACATGCATTTTATTTTCTTTTTTATGTATTATTGTAATTTAGAAGTGTGAGTACTCGGTGATTTTAGTTAGCTTACAGTTATTTTAAGCTAAATTCTCATGAGTAATTAATTTACTAAAAGATGAGCGATAGAAGATAAAATATTTATGAAAGACGCAGACAACCTGTTATGAGGTAAATTTAATTATACTGTCTTAATTTAATTTCTTCAGTGATATTTTCATTTGTTAAATGCTAGATGGATATATAAAACCTAATTTCCACCGTCCGACCGTCTTTACCCGCCTTGGTTAATTTTAATTCTCGGGTCAAGTTGTGGCATACCACCATATCTTACATACAATTCAACTCTAGGATCAAGCAACAGGAGTACACCTAGCTAAACATGCAAGTTGACCTTGCCTGAGGAGACATTAATTCAGAGGGGAGAATAGATGGACAAATCTTCATTCTAAAATTCTTTCCAGTCATGAAGTGTTTCATGTGTAACGAACTTGGGCATATTGAGTTATTGCCCAACCAGTAGACCAACCAGTAGAATGATTTATCTCACCAAGCAAAGAATAATTGAAGAAATGGACAACAACCCGATAAACACTGAAAAAAGTGAGGATACAAAAGAGTACCAGATTTCAACTAATGAGCGAGAAAAACACAATTTAAGATGAGTTAATGAAAGAGATTCTAATAGAATTAAGATTGGTGGTCCAAAATGGTCCAAAACCTGATGAAACGACAACATAACATGGCAACCCCATATAAGAAAACTTCATATGTTGTTGATATAGTTACCCTTACTAAGGGAGGTCCAATATGTCAAAGATGACTCTTTTATGTCTTTTCTGGAAGACTAAATGAAATCATTTCATCAGTAAAATTAGTTTAGCAATGTACCCACTGATAGATGACAAGACAATGGTGGATGAACCACAACATTGGATATCACTTTAGGATCTTTTGGGGGAATAACATTCTATAATGGGATATACGTATTATCGTAGAAGAAGAGGCCTCTCATGAGTGATTTTTTTAGAGTTGTCCAACCTACCATAGATTTTTTCCCAGTTGATCAAATAGGGATGGATTAACCACAACATTAGATATCACTTTAGGATCTTTGGGGGAAGAACATTTAACAATAGGATCTAGGTATTGCCGGAGAAGAAGACGCCTCTCATGAGTGGTTTCTTTTGACAGTTGTCCAACTTGCCATCGATTTCTTCACAGAGTTGATCCTCCTTATAAATTTTTTTATCAAATACACTCAGACGAGTACAAGGAGGTAAAGAAGCAATTACAAATTTATTGGTTCAGGGCTTGGCTTGTGAGGATATCTATTCACATGCAGTTCCAGATCAAGTTGTGACAAAAGAGGATGGATACTTATTCTACCAGGATAGAGCTTTGGAATAGCAACTCCTACACGATTGACTTACTGAGAAGTTATAGTTGAAGTGGTCGGCCGGACGTCCTAATATGAGGAGATAGAAGCTTAGATGGATGACGTCAAAGTTCCATCAATATCGGGAGATTGATGCGGAAGTGTCCCTCTTTTGATGTAGGGTGCACACGAGCGGGAGTCTCGTGACCGCGTTCCAAACGCCTGGACTGATTGGTTCAGGCAGAGTAGAGCCGAACCGAACGACTTCTCTTTCAATTCGCTTAATAATTTTTAGCATGTTTCTTCTTATACATTCTTCCTTTCTAGTCATATCCTACATATGTGTTATATTAGGATTTGATTTCTTAGTTTTGGTGTATTTTCTATTGGGACAATTGTCAGCGTCTCAGATTTCCCCTTCAAGGTCTGTATCCAAGGGTCAAGTAGTGTTTCACTTGTATATTGTTTCCCAGGTGGTGACTATCCCCTTATACTCTTCCCCCGCATCCTTCCTTTTGATAACACCTTTATCTTTCCCTGCTGCAGCCACCCCACACAGCATATCTGGCTGAATTTCTGCAATTCTGGCCTCCTCCATCTCTGTCCCAGCCCTCCGTTTCGCTGTCGCTGCTGTCCAAACCTTCTGCCTCTCTGTCAATGCTGTTCAAGCCCCTCCCTTGCTGTTTCCTGAAGCCCTCAACCCTCACAGCCACTTTTCCTGCTGTCCAACCCCACTTTTTCTTGCTGCCCACACCCAACACCACCCCCCCCCCCCCCCCCCCCCCCCCCCCCCCCCCCCCCCCCCCCCCCCCCCCCCCCACAACCCACCGGCCCGGCCCAAGGAAACAACCACATTTTTCGTTCTTACAGCTTCGCACATGCCCCTCGCGGTTACCCACCTACCATTGTTGTCGCCACACCTTCCAGCTCTTCACCCATCCTTAGCCTATAACCACTAGCATCCCGTGATCCACCCTAATTTGGGCTGGTATTGTGTCTGTGTTATTTCCATTTCAATGTTGGTTGTAACCACCTATTGACTTTTTGGTAATAATATTTGTTTGCTAATTGTAGTTTAGGCTACTCTACCATCTGTTATAATGCATAGTATTCTGTTTGGGTTTGTTATTCTCATCAAGGAATGTTTTTGGAAGTAGTAGAGGATCATACAAGTGAGATTATATTTGTTTGATGATATTTCATGATGTTAGAGAGGTTTTTTGTCTTAAATTTTCTTGAGATTCCTTTCTCATCTTTAACTTGTGCTTCTTCTCTGCACATTTTATGATGGTTTCTTCTTCTTCACAGGGGACATTCATGGTCAGTACTCTGATCTGTTACGTCTCTTTGAATATGGAGGCCTTCCTCCTGCAGCTAATTACCTCTTCTTGGGCGACTATGTTGACCGAGGGAAGCAGAGTCTTGAAACAATATGTCTCCTTTTAGCCTACAAAATCAAATACCCTGAAAACTTCTTCCTTTTGAGAGGCAACCATGAATGTGCTTCAATAAACCGAATATACGGATTTTACGATGAATGTAAACGTAGATTCAACGTGAGGATTTGGAAAGTTTTCACGGATTGCTTCAACTGCCTTCCTGTGGCTGCTCTTATCGATGAAAAAATCCTCTGTATGCATGGAGGTTTATCTCCGGACTTGCATAGTTTGGATCAGATAAGAAACCAAGCCCGACCAACTGATGTTCCTGAGACTGGTTTACTTTGTGATCTTCTCTGGTCTGATCCTAGCAAAGATGTACAAAGCTGGGGAATGAATGATAGAGGGGTTTCCTACACCTTTGGTGCTGACAAGGTGTCTGAGTTTCTTCAAAAACATGATCTAGATCTTATATGTCGTGCTCATCAGGTTAGGAATGATGAACCCTAAGCCTTTTTAAATTCAAGCTAAAACAGTGATTGTGATTTTTACTGATGTATCAAAATTTTCCGCATGTTTTTTATGTGTTTTTTGTGTGGACATGATCTAATCATATATGTTGTGCTCGTCAGGTTAGGAATCATTCTTGTGCAGTCTTTTATTTTGTTTTGGTGTTAATAGATCCTTAGTTTAGTTTTCAGGTTGTTGAAGATGGCTATGAGTTCTTCGCTGATAGGCAACTGGTCACGATATTCTCAGCACCAAATTACTGTGGAGAATTTGACAATGCGGGTGCTATGATGAGTGTGGATGACACTCTTATGTGTTCCTTTCAAATACTAAAGCCAGCGGAGAAGAGGAAGCCAAACTTTGGAAGTACTACAAGTAAATTGGGGACACCTCAAGCAGGAGTAAAGGTATGTATAACTCTTGGATTTGTTGTTGAACATTAATTTATTAAAGCATTCAATTTATAAATCTGAATGGAAGAGGACAAGCCATTAAGCCCACTTTTAAAAAGTCAGGATAAGGCAGATTTTCTACCTTTAAAAAGTCAGGATTAGGCAGATTTTGATGAACTCATTTTCAAATGTGATGATTTTTTGTCCTCATCTTGATGATTGGACATGTAATTTTGTATCGTATTCATTGAAGTCATAGAGAATCAAATTTATTAGTCATTCAGAAAAGTTGTGTGCAAGGTTATGGAATATGGACTTCTATACTTGAGAAATAATTTGGTTTTAAGCCAATAAAATCCATTATAAACTTAATTTATGTTGCCAGGTAATTGAAAAAATATAGAATGATGAAATAGATTTCCATAAGATTTTTATTGATCTTAATTTACAAGCATGTGAATTAATTTGATTTTCATTAAGGAGAAGATGTGTGTATGAATGCATTTTGTATATGGAATTTACTAAATATTTATACAATACAGTACGGGTTTCTATTATAAGAAGTTGTGAAGTAACCTTGGAGTCCTTAAACATGCTAGGTTTTTATCAAGGATCTTAATGACTTATGTAGCTTTTTTATTGGTTATGAATGTGGTTACAAATGATATTCGGAATGATGTATTGTATCTCTTGGCTTAGTTATAATCAACGACACTTCTAGTAGACAAGTGAAAGTTTAAACTATGAAGAAAATGCTTGAAGGATTAATGGATTAGAAGTTGAATAACTGAATTTGTAACGAACAATTTGATGGTGTGATATATTTATTATTAATTAATATTTTTAGAAAATAATGTTTTGTTTTGGTTGGACTGACGTATACTCGAGCCCTTTTAGCTTGCCACCCATCAAACAATTTTTATGGCCACTATTATATTTTGACTCCTCTCATTTACAAGACTTTTGTTACTTAGGAGGCTTAAATCACTTTTCTCATTTACTCAACCAAGTTGTCAACCACCTACTGTCACCCATAACTAATCATTTTTAGTAAGATCACCGACTACTAACACTCAGGTTATTGATAGCCACATATGCGGCAGCACCTCTTGATTCATCCACTTTGGCATCAAGATTTATGTGGTCTGGTTTTAATGAACCTAATGGAACTTAAAACTACTCCCAAGTTGTTTTTGGATTTATGTCAACTTCAATTTTTTTTTAACCAACCAACCAACTTTACAATTCCTAATGCTTGTCTCTCTTTATTAATCATTAACTTAATTAGCTTAAAACATAAGTTGGAAAGAAATAGGCTCAATTTTTAAAAGTGATAACTAAATGTGATACGTATATGTATTTAAAATTTGGTTTACATAAGAGTGGATATAATTGTTAGAGTTAAATGTTAGGTGGTTAAAATAGAAAAATGTCTTACAATATTGCACAACAATAGAATATCATAAAGATTTAAAGGTGCATTTTATAAAATTGCAGTTAGCAAGCTATGTTATATGAATCTGAGTGTAAAGCAATAGAGCTATTAAGATGAATGTGTCACATAAGTGAGAATAACATGAATGTGCCGTTAAACTATAAATGATAAAACTAAGTAGATTATATTGAAAGGAAGGTGAGAGTGGGAGTATCATCCAGTAAAGATAATCATAACAAAAGAAAATAAAGTAAGATAATTTAAGCATGTACAATAAAGCGTAGAAAATACACAAAAAAGATGAGTGTATAAAATTAATGTTGAAGAATTAAAAAAAATGGTAGACTAAAGATAACGTAGTGCAAAATAGGTTTTACAATTAGTGCAATATGAGCGAAGACAAAGGGAAATTAATGATTCATAAAGCAGCCGCAAATAGTTGGGAAAAATTTAATGATGTTGATTGCATTTTCAAGTAGTAGAATTACATATCTTTCTGACTGGTAGTACAATTGCACTTCACGCCTTTAATTCTGACTAATTTGGTTGCAGTCTTTTCTTGGGGCAAAAGTTTGAGGGCTATTTCAGAGATCCATTCACAAGATTGAGCTCATCGCTTTGATGCATTATTTCATGAAGGAGATTTCTTTTTCGGGTGTGGTATGCAGTTTGAATCTGTAGTAGTACATAATGATTACAGGACAATTGAGTGATTAAATGATTGAGCCCTAAATTTCTGAACATGATGAGCTTGTGCTTCTTCAGAGGTAAATTACTTGAGATGTTAATTGCTCCAATTTTCAGTGTAATAATAAGACCCCCTTTCACTTTTAGTTCAGTAGCTTTAACTGTGGGTGGTTCCTGATGCTCAGTAGTAGCTGTTTGAATTGCATTTTTTTCTCATACTGATATAGTAGTATTATTCTACTTTTGGGGTGTTTGTGATGGTGATGCCCAGAGAGCTTTTTTACCTGATTTAGCTTGTATTCTAAATCTCTTTTCTTAGTTTTGGAAGAATTTATCAGAACAGTTCATTTATGATCTTTGTGAATCGTATGAACATCTGCTGATGTTTTCAATAGATTTCATTCTAAACTTTTTTGTTTTTTTGTAATAAAATACTAATATGTGTTTCCTTCAATCTTATTGGTCCCCTAATACGAATATTGCTTATCATCAAACTATAGATTTTTTTTTATAATTATCATATTTTTGTGGGATAAATGCTTGTTGCTGTTGTATCGTGTTTTAATGTATCGGCTTTCTTACCATTTTACAGTAATTTGACTATTGATTTAGCTTTTTTTATTAGTCTTTTCATGAAATATACATTTTAATATTGTTACTAGCTAGAAAATACAGGGTGATAGAGATGAATAAATGTCTCAGCATTGTACTAAGATTTAGCGCACACATAAATAAACAAAATGTTGTAAAAGGAGATATCAGAGATTTTACTTGAAAACTTGAAAATAAAAAAATCATATTGTCTGGCCTAATTAGAATAATTCATCATGTATTTAAAGTTATAAAGTTTCACTTCTCTTTAACTAAAGAAGATGGTGTTCCAAAAATATGAGCACTTTTCCTACTATTCATACAATGATGATTGGTAGACACCAAAATTAAAATGATTAGACAACAATAGTCTGGACATAAAAGATGTACTATACCAATTGTAGGTTAATAGCTGCGCTACAATAACTATTGATGGCTGACGATAATTGTCGGCGGTCGTTGTCTTTGAACTTTATTCAAGAGTGTAAACTTAACTATTAATTTATTTCTTTTCTCCTCTATCATGCAAAATATATGGATTTTAGAGGAACATTTGGTTCAATTTAGCCAAAATCCTCAAAATACTCTATCGGATGGTCTCTATTTAACATTTATTTGATCATATATTATTTGTTAAGGGTTTACGTGTTTTAATGACCTCAAAATTGAAGGAACTTAGACTCGTCAGATTTTGCTCATTTGGATGTTCTATTTAACCATAAATATGTTGAATCTGGACTTCACTCAACTTTCCGATCAATGCTTTGAATCTTCTTATAATATTTGAAATGTTTTATTTCCACTCATTTGAATTCACATCGATCACTTTGTGTCGTTGGGCTCATATTATCAAAATGTTACAGTTCGGCTATAAAATTGCTGAAACTGAAGTTAAATTAGTCTTCAATTTTATTGAAATATTTCATTCAAAACTATTGAAATTCGTGTCTGAACAAGTTTTTTTTTTTTTTTCTTAAGCGTAAAACATCAATGTTGGTGGAATTGATTTTGAAATATTATTAGTAATGCCTTAGCTTAGAAAACATGCTTCTAATTTGACTTTTCTCCATTCTGAAACTTTTAAGGATCAAAAGGCATTACAAAATAAGTATAAAATAATATCAGTACAAGTAGCTGGACAATCTACCTGAAATTTAAAATTCTATGGCCCAACATCACATTCATGCTATGAATTCCAACCTATAAGCCTTTACTATTTGGGATTCCTTTTATGGAATCTTCTTCATTCATTACCATTCCACAAGTATTGTGTGGTGTTTAATTCAGTTTGTATTTTATGTGGTGATAGATTTATTTTGCTTATTTTTTATGCATGATTCTTAGCTAATTTTTATTGTAGTTCTATTCTGATTTTTCTTCATTTTTTTCTTAATGCTAATTCTATAGTTTGCTTTAGTGATGTCTTTAATGTTTTAGTAATTTATTTATTTGTTTGTTTAAATTGCTTTAGTTTGTGTTTAGGTTTGGAGGAATTAATCGGAATGAAAATACTAATATTTACTCTATATTGAAAATTTTTATTGATGCCTAGTTTTGGTCGGAAAGTAATTTTATTTGAGAGTTTTAACTTTTCAGTGTCGATGCTTTTTTTTTGTATTACTGCTTATGAATGTAAATATGAAGCATGAATAACATTAGCTTATGTTTTTTTACACATTTATTGGTTATTTACATTAAGAGCACCCTAAACAATTTTATTTACAAATCAAGCACTAAGATGATTTTTTGAATTATAGGATCGATGGGGAGGGGTTGACGACCCGACACCCCTTCCTTTCCTCCCCCTCACCTCTTTCTTTTCTAGTACTTTCTTATTATAAGTCCTTAACAATTCTAAATTCTGTTTTTATTTTACTCATCCTTACCTAATCTGAAATTCTATTATTACTTTCATATTATAAGTTGTTAACAATTTTAAATTCTGATTTATTTTACTCATCTTTGTCTAGTTTGATATTCTAATAGTTTAGTCATCCTTGTCTAATCTGGATTCTTATTATTTTTATTTTTCTTTCTTATTTTAAACATTGCCTAAAATAAGCCCTAGTCATTATAAATAGGAGATGTTATGCTTAGAGTTTTTAGGTTTTTGTTGTGTGTTAATTCCAGATTTCTTTGTGGAGTCTTTTCTTTTTTGTAGGGTTGTATTCAATGAGGTGGTGATATTTCAGTTGTATCTTACTCTGAGGTGGTGATTGTATCTCCCCTTTTTCCTTCTCCTAGACCTTCACTTCCCTACCTCTTAGCCTCCAACCACTCTATTCCTTCTCCAACTACCACTAACCCACTTTCCAGTTGACGAACATGTTGTCCAACCTCTCAAAGTCTGTTGTCTAGTCCCACAACCCGTTGTTATGCAGGCGAAAGTGCAGCCCAACACTCCATCCTTATTGTTGCGACCCTAGGACAACAAACATTTGTTGTACCTGTTGTTTCTCACTTCACTTTTACTACCGTCACCCCTACTAGTCATCTCGATCCACATATCCGACGCCCACCATCTTATGATTTCATCTTAGAGGTATTGCTCTGGTCATGTATGTCGGTGTTGCTATTTTCTGTTTTGTTTTATTGTAAACATATTTCCCCATTAATAAAAATAAGTTTTTGCATTTCTACTTTTTCCCTCCTAGTTCTGATATCAATATTATTTTGTAATATCTCAATTTTATAAAATAATTACTTTACATTTGTTTTGTACCATCGAATTTCCATTGATGAATAGTTTTAATTGTCTAATATAGTAATTACTTTTATATGCTTTATGCATTATCAAATTTACCTTGAAATTTCCTCAAACGGTATGTATCTAATAATTACATGAAGAATGCAAAACAAATTTCAAATGGAATTTAAGAAAATACAATATAATTTAAGAAAATACCTCACAGGTAGCTTCTCCTTCAATCCTTGGAAAATTTCCACTGGAGCTTCTCCTTCCAGCCTCCCCCTATTTAACCCTCCTCCATCTCCCTTAAAAATTAAACCATTCTCTTTCCAATTAAGAAAGCTCAAATCTTTTTTCCCACTCTCTATTCCTTTGTCCCCAGTCAGATCAGAGCTAGTAATGAAGAACGAGAAGCTCCATGTTCTCTCGGCCAAAACACAATTCTACCATTTCACCGTCATTCTTTGCCTGTTGAATTCAAAAATGTCCGAGAAACTCACTAAAGAAAGGAGAGTACAATAGTGAACAACAGAGAATGAGGAACTTTTATTCATGATATAGAATCCCTATTTACAAGGATTGGATCCTGATTTCTCAAAATTACATTTTTATCTCCTCATCATTAAACTTAAAAAAGAGTTTGTTTCAGTAAATTATAAGAGTATTTAAATATAATGCATTTTGTGTGAAGCCCATGACAATAGTTTGTTCGTTCCTCCCATTCATCATTCATTAACATCTGATTTATAGTTTATCTGTTGGATTGGGGTCGTCGTTTGGTCATGGGTCGAGCAATGTGATTGGAACTCTCTGTTTTCTTGGATTTGGAATTGGCGGCGATTAGCCGATCAGCCGCTTTCAGGCACCATTTTGTCGGAGTACACGAACAGGAAGACACGCGGGGCTTTTGTCGCGGCTGTGTTTGCGTTGCAGGTACAGGCAGTGATCTTAACAACTGCGAACAGGAAATGGAACGCCAAATAAAATTGTTGTTTTATGCTTTATTGAAGAGCTGCCACAATTTATATACATATCAACTAATTATTTGTGTAATTCCTTATCTAATATCTAAATTTTATTTTTTTATATTCGTAGGTCTTCATTAAATTTTAATCATCTGATACGATTGGCAAGATAATTTTTTTAATAAATATTTAAATTTCGATAAAAAGTCATCTAAAACATTGTTTTCAGCAAACTTACATTCAAACTAATTGACTCGGCGGGACTGACTTTGATGATATTGAATTTGGTTCGATCTAACTCAAATAAGTCCCACAGAAATCGACATACCATTTTTGAAGACTTTTAGTACATAATTGGAAGGTCAAACTGATTCAAAATCTGACATGCTTATAATTAAATAGAGCTTCTTGGAGAGATGAATCAAAAGAGCCCAAGATTGTTTAATTGAGACTCTGAATGTAGACTCCTAACGTATAGCTACTTTCGTAGTCCATTGATATGCAGACACGTGGAGGTAACATAAATAAAAAAGTAATCATTTTAACATAAGGGAATATTTTTCTGGTGTTATTCTACATATTCAGGTGTTATTGTGGTGATATTCATGTGTTATTACGTTCAGGAAATATTCTCAATGTTATAATAACATAATAACACATCAATATCACCATAATAATACCTAAATAACGCAGAATAACAATGAAAGAATATTCTCATGTGTTATCGAGTCGGATCACGAAAAAATGCGCACGCTTTCTTAAACTCATGTTGTATATCAATAGATTCTGAACGTAGTTCTACATTAAGACTCCTGATTTAATATTTCTCCCTCATTTCAAAAGTCTACTCAGGTCAGGGCTATCAACCCGCAAAACAGATCCACCTATAGCCTAGCATAGCATGACTTCAAGATATATCTAAAATAAGGAACACCAAAATTAAAATGAAAAGTCATATTATTCTTAATTTTATATTTAAATTTTGAGTATTATATACGTAAATATAAGAATTTTGATGTGATATATATAATTATATAAGAATTATGTGTTAGGCAAGTAAATGCTCCACATATTTATTATACGTAGGTCATCAGATGAACCGGCAGATGTTGCGATTTAAACGGAAACCGCTGAACTATTAGCCGACCAAGCGACAGAAACAAAACGCATGCATTGTGTCCCATCACCCATCGCCAGCTTTCTTCCATCTCACCCGTCCCTTCCATCGCACCAGCTTAAACTCCCACTGCTCCTTACTCCCACCCCAACACACAATTGCTTGCCTACACACCTATTTCCCCCCGCTCTAAACGCCACTTCAAATCCACCGTCCATTTACTCCCTCTCACCATCCAACGGCTCTCCTCCCTCCCGCATAATTATGAACGGGATGATCCGCACCAATTCCAATCATGATGGGACAGCGACAAGAGTAATGAGTTAGAACACTTCAAAAAGAAATCCGCACAAAAAATTATTTGGATTGCACTTTATTATCTTTATTTTTTAGTCTTAAAAATTACGAAATTAATTATAATGTGTAAATCTTATATATATATATATATATATATATAGTTTAATGGTAATATTTATCTGTTTAAATACGGTTTATATTTTCTCTGAAAATTTTGAATGGCCGAAAAAAAATATTTTATTAAGTATATAAGCGATTTTGACGGACGAGATAATCAATTATTAAATCCAACGGCTCAAATTTCAATATTGCAATGCTAATCATTGCTCCACTGGACCCCCAGTCTGGCATCTATAATAACTTTCTGGGCCCATCCCGGCCTCATCCAAAATTGCAACATAACCCCTCGTATGATGTGCCTCTTGTTTATTATTATATATATCTATTATTGTATTAAAAATAAATAAATAAATAAATATATCGGGTTTATCTGCCAATTTATTATAACAAATGATTCAAATTATATATATTATTGATTAAATTAATATAAAATATATTTTATAGAAATTATTTATATAATTGTATTTTTTATATAAATACAATAAATGAAAATCTAGCTGTACACGTCGGTAATCAATGAAAATACTGGAGGGAAGCAGAAGATCTCTGGCGGTGACATGTTAGGAAGGTGGGACCGGCTTGAGTTCTGGTGACCGGCCTGGTTGGTAATCCTGGGAATGGCTGACGTTACTGCAATGTACGGCCCACTGTGGCCTCTGAACTTGGCGCTATTGCCACGCGGATCGAACGACAGCTTGGCAACGAGGCGTGGCAGTCTCGTAAATATGTCATGGAACCTATCCTGAATGAGTGGCACACAATTCATGTGCATAAACCTGCGTTTATTAGTTTTGAGAGTTGCATTTCATGGTAATATGGTGATAATAATACAACGATAAATAAGTGTATCGCTGTTGCATGTGATCCAAAGGACTACTTTGAGTCCACAGCCATAAGAACAAAGAAAAAAATTACGTACGTCAGACGTACGCAGAGATGGGTACATAATAGGGTACAACGGGGTTACAAGGGGATTATAACTCCATTGTACCTCCCATTGTAACTCCGGTGTAACCCCGCTGTAACTCCCGTGTACCCTATTATGTACTCATCTCTGCGTACGTCTGACGTACGCAAATTTTTTCCTAAGAACAAGCCAAACAAATCCTTTCTTTCCATTTTTCTTACTCGCCTACAATTTAAGGAAGACAAAATCACTCATGTATTCGAGACAAACTTCAAAGCAAGTCGTTCTGCTTCTTATTTTGAAGCGGGATTAGGAATACTAAGAAATAAAGAAGAAGAAAGTATCACTTGCTGCAACCGAACAACGGGGAGATCGAACTAATGACAGTCATACCAAAAAAAAATTTGAGAAGATGTCATGATTTTTACGTTAGAAACTCTTAAAAAATTATTATTTTGTCTGATCCAATCGAAATAATCTGCAATGTAATTTTAAGTATGGTGGAATTTCAAAGTTTATGTACAATGATATTTCAACTACAATAATTGTAGTGGGCTGCAAAAATTGTAATTAGTTGATGTGGAGACGGTAGCCCGTCTTGAATATTTTAAATTTTGTTTGCAGTGTCAGTTTGTCGTAAATGTGGCAGTAGTTTGTTATTTAGATTGTATGGGACAGTAGTATAAGAGTTACTTGGCCATAATGGCAACTGGAGGAAATTGCAAGCGCTTCATAGTTAGTCGTGTGAAGCTGTAGTAGTGAGTTACGACATTGTCCATAAGTCATTGAGGTTGGTGTTGGGAACTGCATAAGTCTGGAGTCATGTAGACTGTTGTTAGTCACATAGGTCGAAGCGATGAGCACAATAATTACGTGGGCCAAAGAGCTGCTTGAATTACTAACCACATAGTGCATAGTTAGTCACATATGCTGTAATTGTGGGTTGTAGTAGCGTCAATTGATCGTCAAGCTTGTACTAAGGGGTTGCATTTGCTGTGAATTACATAAATCTTGGGCTTAGTGGAGAGCTGTGAGGATAAAACTGTAGGAGTTTTGAGAAGGCCACTATATTCAAAATATGAAAGTTGCATGTAAGTGGTTATTATGGGGAGTTATGTCATCTTTGAGATACATAAATCATAACAACTTATTTGGAATGCATCATTACATCGTCCTTGATGCGCATCATTACATCGTCTCCCGGGTGCATCACCGTCTTTAAGGCGCATTGTTGCATCATATTCGTTGTGTGTCGTTGCATCGTCTTTGGGTCAATTTGTTGCACCGTCATCGGGACACATCCTTACTCTATATTCATGACTCATTGTTATGTTGAACTGTGTTTCCCTATAAGATTCACCAATGACGACGAGCGCGGGGTGGTCAAAGGTGGTCGGCAGCTGCATGAGCAGAAAGTGTTTGTCGTTTATTCGGTCCCTGGTATTATCTATAAGTTGGCTCCTTCTCTCTACCTTCAGGTCCAAGTCCCCCTTCTATGTTCCTTTTTATGAAATGGGTATGACTCTATGGACCAGTCCATTGGACTACCAAGAGATATCTGCATGAGCAGCGTCAAAATGATGTGTCGGAAAATTCACAGGAATAGACTGA
>NEWO01000082.1:686820-714669 GCA_003013225.1 Phalaenopsis aphrodite
ATAATTTTAATATTTATATTTATTACATCATATAAATAAATATTAAATTTACACATAAACAAATAAAAAAAAGGTAAAAAATAAAGGCTTTTTAAAATGGTGGCGTGTAGCAGGATGCGCGGAGGCAAAGCTTCGACGCTTTAGCTGCAGGGCTTTTGCCACTTTCGAGCTTCATGTGATCTCCTTTTGCCTACGAATCCCCCCACCAGTCCACCTTCTCCTTGTCTTCTTCCTCCCACACTCCCTCCATCTTTGCACGTATCCTCCCAACCCTCCCCTCTTCGTACCTCCCCAAAACCCACTCCATGGCATCCTCTACCTCTCCCAAATTTCCTACCTAGCCCCACTCTCTCCCCAAAACCCTCTCGTCTCTTCCCCTGGCACCGGCGGAATGTTGCCCCACGTCGCCCAACACATCCGCCGCGAAAAGCTCCGCGTCCAGCCATCCTACGATCCCTCCACTCCTCCCTCTCAATTAGACTTCGCCGCCCCCGATTCCTCCTTCTTCAACCCCTTCGAACCTTCCGCTGCTTGGAAACCCGATTGGATTCTTCCCTGCTCCGCCGAATCGCATTTTCCTTCTTTACCCTTTAACCCTTACTCTTCTCTCCACGAAGCGATGAGCTCCTCTACCTCAACTTTAGCGAACCAAGCCGGATCTGATTTGTCGCCTCTTCCTCCTCCTCCCCCGCGTTTCGATACCGGTAACGAACTTCTTCTTCTTCCTAGCTATAACTCAGGATCGGTTTGGACGACGAGATCTCACTCCGATACTCAGAGGCTATCACTCTCCCTAGCTTCCAACCCGCCGCAGGAGATTCATCCGGCGCAGCTCGGCTCAATCGGCGATAGATGGCTTCCGATTCAAGGAATCGGTGGCGGGCGTCAAGCCGCCGGCCCCCTCGGCCCTTTCACCGGCTACGCGGCGATATTGAAGAGCTCTAGGTTCTTGAAGCCGGCGCAGCAGCTGCTTGATGAGTTCTGTGGCCTGGTCAGTGGAGCGAGGGTTGGGAAGGATAATGATAGCAGTAGTTCGCTGGCGATCTCGTCTCCTTCTCTTCAGAGTTCGACGGAGATTGCAGGTGTTGAAGGAAGCGGTGGTTGCCATGGAGGTGAGATTCAATGGCCGGAGTTTGAGCAGAAGAAAGCTAAGCTGCTTTACATGCAGGAAGAGGTAAAATAGTACGGTAATGAATTAATTAATTAATTAATTTTGTTCTTCTCAGACCTTCAGGTGGTTTAATGACTCCATTAATTTCGACACGCAGATGTGATATTGTCTGTCAGGAATATTCTTGTTTTTTTTTTGTTGCAGGCGTAGGGGTAGCTCCATGAAATAGAGAGTGCTATGAACACTGGCATTGATTCATTATATTTGTCATTAATATACAGTGGATGTACTTGGAGGAGTAGTAATGGAAGGTGATGATATTACATTATAATATTTAGATTGGCTCCATTCTCTAGGGTTTACTGTGGCAAAAAAAAAAAAAAAAAAGGAAGAAAACATAGCCTAATTTTTGACATATTTTATTGAAATTTATTACATTTGAAGGAATGGAGGTATATTCAACATTTATAATTAACGATGGGTTTAAGATCTAATTTGAAGAAGTGCATAGTATAATGATATAGATTTTAGGTTTGGTGGTTGTAATGTATCCGTTAGAAGTAATTGTTTTGGGTGCTTGATATTGATGTGTGAAGCCTACTAAAATTTACTATATTTGGATGATTGATTCCTTTTGTTGAAATGGTGTCTGCTACTGCTTTTTTACTTTGAAGTACAGACATATTTCGGTAATTGATTATAATATATGATTTTACAATTGTAATATTTTGGAAGTTAAATATTTTTATTCTAGTTTAAGGGAACGTGAGAATTCTATTGCTTTTGAATGTCCTATTAATTGGCTGAAGAATTGTATCCACCATTTCTCTTTTTGGTTTTGCATGTTTATTTAGAAATGTAAGTAGAAGTTACTTCATTTCCCATTCCGATCTCCTATTTGTATTTGGTATTCCATTTATAGAATTTATCATTATTTAGTTGATTATATTTGAAGATATCATGACAGCATTAAACAGGTAGTTAAAACCTTTAGTGCTGCACATTTTATCTTTAGGTGTATACATCAATAGTGCTTAATGCTAATGTGGTTCATCAGATAATGTGGAGTAGTGCTGAGAAATGGAGGTCAAACATCATGTTAAAATTGGGACCAACTTCTTTTTGTTCAAAATAAGTTTTTGGATGAAATAAATGAGCATCCTAATGAGCTAAGTTTGAATGCAATTGAATTTGAATTAGGTAAGGCTTTGATCAAATAGGGTTACAAATAGATTTGTTTTTTGCATGTGTACATTTGGATTTTTATTATTTACATGCTTTTATATAAGTTGACTGGTAATTATGTGTAATTGTGGTCCATTTATTTCTGTAGTGCAAATAATTTGAGTTGAAGGTTGATAATAGTTAAAAACTACGATTGATTTATGCCTTAAGTTTGCTAAAAATGATGCTAATGTGCCTTCATGTTTATATTTAAGTAAAATTGTCTCAAAGGTTTAAGATCACTTGAAAATTGGATTTTTTTTTTCGCGACCTGACCCGTAGTTTAGAATTAAATAAGACTGGAATAGGCAGTCGGATTGTGAGAATTGAATTTTTTCATATTTATTTTTTAGAACTAGCTATTAAAAAATGAAAGAGACATTAATAAATTTAAATTAAAACAGTAAAGTTATGTTTATCGATATTAGTTTTCCGTGTTTTTTATAAATATTTTCCTTATATTGTTCATATGTTTATTAATTAAATTAATCTGAAATATTAGATTAAAAACAACGACAATCTAAACAGACCAGTGAAGACTCTTACTTCTAAACTACCGTAATACGAGGTAAAACAAAGTAATATGCATTTCATTTAAACTTTTTAGTAAATCAATATAAACATCTGACTTGTTATTTAATGAATTTTACTATATTAATATCATTATATTTCTGTACAACCGTCATATAAGCATCATCTAAAAATTATATAAATTATGACACATTAATATCAATATTCTTTTCTATGTACATGCACGAGTAACTCAGTTTTTCCACACCAGTATAATAAATGAGTGACTTCATCATAGTCAGTTATACACATAAAAACTGTCAACATAAATATATTATTTATGTGCTCATCGCTTTCAATTCTGCATATTATATAAAACACACACTAATGTGTGATATTAACTAGCTATTAATAAATGAAAGTGACATTAATCAATTTAAATTAAAACAATAAAGTTATGTTTATCGATATTAGTTTTCCATATTTTTTATAAATATTTTCTCTTATATTGTTCATCTGTTTATTAATTAAATTAATTTAAAATATTAGATTAAGAACAACTACAATCTAAACAGATCAGTGAATACTCTTACTTCTAAACTACCGTAATACAAGGTAAAACAAAGTAATATGCATTTTATTTAAACTTTTTAGTAAATCAATATAAACATCTAATTTGTTATTCAATAAATTTTACTATATCAATATCAATATATTTCTGTACAACCGTCATAAGAGTACAATCTAAAAATTATATAAATTAAGACACATTAATATCAATATTCTTTTATATGTACATGCACGGGTAACTCAGTTTTTCCACAGCAATATAATAAATGAGTGACTTCATCATAGTCAGTTAAACACATAAAAACTGTTAACATAAATATTTTTTTCATGTGCTCATGGCTTTCAATTCTGCATATTATATAAAACACACACTAATTTGTGATATTAACTAGCTACAAACATTTATAACAATATGATCAATAAAGAAAATAATCACAATTAGAATAAATCATGTGCAAATGTCATTAACTGCAAAACAATTAAGAAGAAATAAATTATTACTATAAATTAAAAGTACGAGTACACACCTCGATGTCGGTTAATTTGGTATTTGATTTGTCTTCAATTTATTTTAACCTCCAACACTTTTTAAAATTTAAGCCTACAATAAATGAGCATAAAAATTAATTTATTATTTAAAATATTTTGCTTCTTGTAATTTAAGTGTTAAAATTTTATAAATGTTCTCTTATATAATACTAAACATATATTATAAGTATTAAATTTTTGTTAAACCTTTTAATAAACTTATAAAAACTCGCCTTAACCTATCGATTGAAGCCCTAACCACGCGGACATTTCTTCCTACAATTTAATCACTTTTTGCTCCCTTGCAGTTGGCTCCCCCTCGCACGAGTTTTTACGTTGACCCCTCCCTCTATTTGGCAGCAGCGCATGCGCATCTGGAAGTGCTTCCCGCAACGTCGACTCCTCCGACCGACATTACCTCCTCGGGCTTCCTCTTCGCCGACTAGTACATCTCCCGCATTGTTCTCTCCTTCACACACCCCTCGACTCCTAAGTAAGTGAATCTTGACTTTGCCGTGTCGTTTTATGGGTGAAACTCATCGCGTAGGCTTTAATTCCCCTTGTTTCAACCTCCTGATTGTTCAATTTATCTCCAATTTTTTCGGCTATCCAACCCTTCAATTCATTTAGCCTTTGCTTGACTTCTCACATCCACATCTTTAGTTTTCTCATTTTCTCTTCCCCAATCATAGAAATAAGATATTAAATGTTTTTGGTCTTCGATTCAATTAGGATTGAATTCAATATGTTGATTGATAAGCTAACCTTGACTAGAGTCAAACTTGAATTGAGCTAATCTGGATTAACGCTAGCTGTAACTTGAGATTGAATTGAAGTATTCAAATTTATAATGTGTGAATGCGCATATACATTTATTTTTTATGTACTTTGTTTTGAATGGAATTATTTCCATCTATCTATACATTAATTAATATCTCAGTTGTTTTTCATTCATATTATAGTGTATGAATGGTCGCAGCTTCTAGTGGTTGATTGATTATGCAATTTAGTAGTAAGGCGTTTTTCATTCGTGAGGTGAGGCGTAAGCTTCAAGTTGTTTTGAGACGCAAGTGGGGGGGGGTAAGGTTGACATTAAGAAATCCTAGGATAGGGTTAGGGCTGGGTTCGCTCTAACATCACATGATACCAAAATTAACCCAAATCACGATCAATCCACAAATTTTATTGTAAAGTTCAAAAATTACAATGACGAATCCTCAACATAAAACAACACACATACAAACGGTATGTGACAATGAAGACGCTGCAAAATTAAAAAAAAAAAACCATCACAAACACAAATGACTCTCTAGTGGAGAACGACAGACCTGAAAGGGATTGTGTTGTAAAGTGGATGGTAGCCGGTGATTGTGGTGCTATATAGTGTAGGAATAATTGGACCTGCTGGGAGGAGGTTAACAACAAGTGGTGTCGGCATCAAAGGGAGTAAGAGCGGTGACAGTGAATTGGACAATAATAGGAATAGGTGTATGGGGACTAGACAATAGCAGGAAGAGTAGGCAGTGGGCTGGACAACAACAGAAACAAGCTTTGGAGGGGCTGACAGCAGCAAGAACTGGCTTGAAAGGGGTGACAACAAAGACATACCTTGGAGGGTTGTCAGTAACAGGAAGGTCGACTACAGTGGTTGGGACAAGAGAGATCAGGTTTGGAGAGTGGGACTCGCGACCATATTAGAGTAACCAACCTGAGAGCATGCATATAACATATTTTATGAGTTTGATTTTTTGTTTTTTTTATATTTTGAAAGAGCTTATGAAAAAGTGGAATTCACGACCATTTTAGATTAACCAACTTGAGAGCATGCATACAACATATTGATGAATTTGATTTTTTTTTTTTTTTGAAAGGGTGTATGATTTCAATATATGGACATAATTTTTAGAGCAGTTTATCACAAACGAATTTTTCTCAAGTCACCAGTGCAACTTTAGCGCTCTTCTTAAGCACTAAATCAACCTAACACTTCCAACCCTTGGATTTAGAAGCACAAAAATCTCTAGGAAAAAAGTAAGAAGTTTTTTAAGAAATGAACACTTCACTAAGGAATGTGAGATTGCACACTTGGTTGTTTAGAAACTTTGGATGGTTACAATTGAGGGGAAGGGAATTCTATTTATAGTCCTCCCCAAGCTCTAGAGAATTTTCTAGGTTACATTAAAATGAACTAATTTCTAGATAGTTCTACATTGCCCTTTTAATCTATACATGATTCTAGAGCTTTCTAGCTTTATCCTAGAGTTTTTGTTAAAGATTTCTCCTTCCAACATTCTCTAGAGTGCGTCTGAACCTTCTAGAATCTCTTTGTTTGCTCTTCTCTTTCCGGCCATCTCTAGAATCTTCTTTCACATGGTTGGCTTCTTAACTACTCTTTAGATGACAGTGTGACACTCTCCCCCACTTAATCTTACAATATCCTTATTGCACCTTCCTCCTGATAATGTTGGATCTGTTCTTTGTCACGATGACGATGTATCTTCATGTTCACACTGGCCTCACTATCAGGTAATCATTTCCATTTAATGAGGTATTTCTTATAATTTGGTGCCCCTTCTTGGTGATTGGCCTCATCAACATGTATTTTATCATCTTTCTTATCAAAAGAAGTGATCATTGTTGTTGGTGTTTGTTTAGGGATTCCTCCTAATGTATCTTTTCTACGCTGCCTATCTCTCTTTTTGGTAGCCCTTTGTATAGTCTTTGTAGTCTTAAGCAGTGACACTCGGGCCAACTCCCTTTGTTTACCCTCAGACTTGGTAAACTTGAAAACTGTTGGGCTTATTTATTCATAACTGGTTGTTTGGAAGAGTGGAGATGCAGTAAGAATTCATGGCTGGCAGCTTAGTCCTTAGCTCTAAGCTATTCTGATCTTGGTCTTTTTTCTTGGTGGTAGCTCCTTTGGTAACTCTGTAAGTGACACATTTTTTAACTTATATATTATCATTGCTACCTCTCTTGGTGTATCTTCTTGGATCTTTCGTTCTTCATTATTTGAGTCATAAAGAATAGTTTAGTAGTTTTCCTCTTCCTGTCAGTTACCTTTCTCGAATTGAATGACATCTAACATTTTAGTTTCTTGCTTGTTAGTCCTTGTTGGTACTAGGCAAACTTGATTGTTTTTTCCGTGATGCATATGGTAATGGCGAAGGGTATTGGGAATGCCTTTACTTGATCCAAAGAATCTAGCACTAGAACAACTTCAAAATCACTCATTGGAATCACAGAGAAGTCCAATGTACCTAACCAAGCCCCAATATTAGTCTTTACTTGTTTGGCTATCCCATGAATTGGCCTTATTGCTAGATGGACGACCTTAATGAAGCATCCTCCTCTAATTTCTTGTAGCCATATCCTTTGTGCTTTTTCAGTGGAAATGTTATGAGAACTATCTGTGTCTAAAACTCTCCGATAGTCTTTCCACCTATTAAAATCTCCACAAAGAGTAACTCTTTCTTGTGGTTTTGTTGAAGTTTGCATCCCATTCAACAATTGCATAGACCCTACTTTTGCTATAATATTACCTCTTCTTGCCTCTTTCTTTTCATGATGACTTGCTTGTATAGCATTTAAGGGTTGTAAACGAGCCGAGCTTGAGCGAGCTCGTGTTCAAAATCAACTTGTGTTCTAAATTGGCTTGCTAAAACTAATTGAAAAAAATATATGTAGGGTGTTGGATTCAAACCTGCATCAATACTGTGTAATAGAAGACGCAAAACTACATGAACTTACGAGCTGTTATGATTTAAACTTGTATATAAATTTATAATGATTTAAATAATATATTATTATTTAAATAATATAAATAATTTCTTTTTTTTGAGCTAAAACTAGCCGAACATGAGCAAACAAAGGGTTGATCATGTTCGGCTCGTTTATAATTCGAGCTTAAAAAATTTGTGTTTGGTTCGTTTACTTAACGAACTAGACGAACAAGAGCTATTTAACGAGCTGAACATGAGCTTTTTGCAAACAAGCTTTTTTGGCAGCCTTAGGTGTTAGAGAAATAAAGAGCTGCAAATTCGATCTTTGCGTCTTCATCGGTAATACCTAATGCTCCAAAATTTTGCTGAAGTCCCAATAAGAAGTTTATTTCCTTGGCATTGCGAGCTCCTCCAAAACTCTTAGGCTTTGTCACTTTGATGCACTTGGCTTCGAGTGTATGGTGATTGATTGTTGTCGTTAGTATTCGCTTGCATAACGATACATCTTCAAGCATCTCCTTCAAGCTGCCACATATGTTGTTTTTCTCTTCTTCACGAGAACGTTGTACATCATGGAGCTCCCCCATTAGGTCTTCTTGCATCTTCGCCAATTGGTCTTTCAAGGATCCAATTGGAGCATCATATCTCTGATCGTGGAATGGATGGTGATGTCCTCTTCAAAATCGTCCACCTTATGGCCTAGATCATCTATCTGGCCTCCATGTCATTCATAGCCTCCTCAACCCAAGCAAGTCGTGAATCAAAGCCATATTTGAGATCCTTAGACCTCCCATATGGTTTGGATGCAGCGGGATCCCATTTTTCCTCACGGCCTCGTTTTTGTTGAGCTGGTTTCACATTTGTAGGCTCGAACTCCATGACATGATCTTTGAGATTTTTTATCATTCCCTCAATCTTTGCTTGGATATTAACCATCACGATCAAACTTCTCTCAAGTCACCTATACAGCTTTAGTGCTCTTCCCAAGCACTTAATCAACCTAACTCTTGCAGTGTTTGGACTTGGAAGCATAAAGCTCTCTAGAAAAGAAGTAAGGAGAAGTTATTGAAGAAATGAATACTTTACTAAGGAATGAGAGACTGCACACTTGGTTGCTTAAAAAATTTGGATTGTTACAAATGAGGGTGAGGGACTGCTCTCTATAGTCCTCCCCAAGCCCTAGAGAATTTTCTAGATTAAATTAGAATAGATTAATTTCTAGTTAGTTCTACATTGCCCATTTAATATATACATGATTTTAGAACTTTTTAGGTTAGCCTGGAGTGTTCCTTGAAGCTTTTTTCTTCCAACATTCTCTGGAATGCAGCAGAACTTTCTAGAGTCTCTTGGATCACTTTCCTCTTTATGATATTCTCTAGAATCTTCTTTTCTATGGTTGGCTTGCTAACTACCCTTAAGATGGTGAAGTGAGGCACTCTCCCCCATTTAAGCTCGCAATAACGTCATTCCTACTGCTATTGCTGGATCTTTTCTTTGCAATTAAGGTAAGTGAGAAAACTATTTTCTTGTCTTAACAGTTGATTTTAAATCTGTTTCATCCCACCTACATGCTCTTCTGCATGTGTAAAACAACTTGGAAGAGAATTCTGAATTTCAATTATGGTCACGTTACATATTTTTGCTGAAAATCATCATAAGTTTCATGAAGGTGGGTGGGATCATATCGGTGTCATTTACTTTCTTTTCAGCCGATTTTAGCGTTTTGTGGCTTGATTTATTTGTGTCATGACGAAATTCTTGTCAATTTATGTTGAATCCAAAAGTGATATAAACCTGTTCTAAAGGTTGGGCTTCGTTTGATTAAATGCAGTGGACATGGGATTTTAGGATAATCTCACATTTCTATTTGCTCTTTTTTTTTGTGTGGAATTTCTATATATTTTCTTAATCAGGTTTCCAACTCGTCTAATTTGAAAATTGTCAATCCAGTTATATTGAATTTTCAGATATATTTAAAATATATTGATTTCAATTATTTCATGGGCGCCTTTTTTCTATTTTGTTAACATTAAATGACATCTTGTTCTAATATCTTGCATGTCATTTTTGTTTACTTCTCATGTTTGAATGGATAGATTATAATCATCTGTATTTTCTTAGGTTTGCAAAAGATATAAGCAGTATCACCAACAAATTCAAATGGTGGTTTCCTCATTTGAATCTGTCGCCGGCCTGAGCTCAGCCACACCCTACGCTTCCCTAGCCTTAAAAGCTGTTTCAAAGCATTTTCGATGTTTGAAGAGCGCAATATCCGATCAGCTCAGGCACGTATGTAACATCCTCGGCGAGGAGATGATGGCTTCGTCTCCTTGTTCCAGTCGAAATGACACCTTGACAGTTTCAAAGCTAAAATACATCGCCCAGAGTGTTCGACGGCAGAAGGGCGGTGGTGACAGCAGCATCAGCTTCTCGGATAACAGCCACCCCATATGGCGGCCTCAGAGAGGCCTTCCTGAGAGAGCAGTGTCCGTTTTGAGAGCATGGTTGTTTGATCACTTCCTTCATCCGTAAGTTGCACTATTTAACCTTTTTTGTTGCATGTTTATCCTTTTGTGTGAAGATTTAAAAATATGATTGACTCACATTATTTTATTGGCTTAAGCTTTGAAGTTAAAAACGAACCCTTTAGCTCCACACTGCAGGACAAAAGATTAACATATCATATTATTCTTTCAACAAGTCTTCTAAATTCCAAGAAATATTGGATATAATTAGCACACATGTAATATTTTTGAACTGCCGAATCGATCCTATGCATCTACACTTGCCATGATTTAAACCATTGAGTATTTAATAAAAATGAAAAACATAAGTGGAGGTTTTATTGTGATTTTTTATATTTGATTGAGAATTTGAAAAATAGATGAAAGTGAGTGCTAAATTTGTAAATAGTGATTTTTCAAGTGCTGTGTATTTAATTTCTCTTTAATATTATAGCTAAGAATGATGCAAGTCACTTTGGATAACATAGGTTATTTCTATCAAAAGTAAGTTATTTATCCCAAGGGGCTGTTTGGTAGCCGGATTTGAGCAGAATTTACGCACAACTTAACATAAAATCAGCCAAACAAAAAAATTTGGAGAAATTAAATCCTCACTTCTCTAGATCCAATTAACCTTCCTCTCGGTTTAACGTAAATTCAAATTCATTACATCTGATTATTATATGGATCTAACATATTTAGTTTAGGAAGAAAATCAAAAGAATGAATTTATGCCAAATACGGTAAACAAATCTAATGGGTTTATCCTTAAATTGAACCAAACACCTTATGGATTTACAACATTTGGAATCGGATTTACTAAATTCTGTTCAACATAAATCTTAAAGACAGCCAAACACCTAAATATTTTATCTTTGGAAAAATAATTTATTTTCAGGAGTTGCAGATTGGGTTTATGAGTGGGTAGAAGATGAATGTCACACTCTGCATATAAATGTCACATCTAAGTCAAACATGAGTCTCAGCGCGTAAATGTATTGATTTTTTGGTTTGAATTTATTGCACATCACACCAATTTAAATGTAAATCTATCTTGGGGTGTTCATATTACTATTTTAATCTATTTTTGATTAAATTTTTTATTATATTTTATAATCTTAAAAAAGATTTATCATTAACATTGTCCTTTAGATACGCTATAATCATTTTAAGATTTGTATTGCATTTTAATTTGAATGAAAATATGTGAAATTAGCTGAAGAGTGGATGGCTGGCTAAAAGAATTAGTCCTATGCTTTTTTAAATAGAGGGTTGACATAGTCCTTTGTTAGGAGTAAGGTTATAAAAATTGAACTGGACATTAAATCAGTAGTAGGAGAGGTTCAAGGTTCAAAGGTTTCCCAGGATTTGGCTGGCTAAAAGAATTAGTCCTATAATTTTTTAAATAGAGGGTTGACCGTCCTTTGTTAGGAGTAAGGTTATAAAAATTGAACTGGACATTAAATCAGTAGTAGGAGAGGTTCAAGGTTCAAAGGTTTCCCGGGATTCAACTGGATGACTTAATAAATCTTAAACATATTTAAAAATGACAATAGATAAGATTTACATAATACTCAATTTCTATGTATCTAAATATCTAATACCTAAATTCAATTTTAACATGTCATTTTATCTATACATGAAAACTTGTAATTCACTTTTTTAAAATATATTGATGGTTTTGGTGGTATAAATGTAAAAAAAAAAAATAAAGTTTAAGTGTTAGATATGTAACTAAATAAACTTGGGTGGTATGTATGTAAATTGAATCTCTTTGTGATAATAATTTTTTTTTTATTTGATAAGAGTGATTTGCGTGGTATAAATGTGAAAGATAGAGTTTAGGTGTTAGATATGTAAATTACATAAAATTGTTGGTATATATGTGAAAAATATAATTTTCAATTTAGGGGTCAAACTGATCAGTTTTTCCTTGGTTCAAAGCCAGTTTAAACCGGTTCAATCTCATTTGACGAGGGGGGATTTTTAAGTTAAACCGAACTCGACTATCGCCCAATTCGATCTGGTTTTACACACAGGTTAGGACTATTTCAACTCATCTTAAAGTAGTCTATAATTAAATTTACATTTTAATAGATTGGGATTAAAATGATCCTCCCCAGAATAGTCACGATTATGGGGTGATTTTTAAGGTAGACCGAACTGGACTATCGGCCAATTCGATCCGGTTTTACACACAGGTTATGACTATTTCAACTCATCTTTTAAGGAGTCTATAATTAAATCTACATTTTTATAGATTGGGACTAAAATAATCCTCACCAAAATAGTCACGATTATTTTGACGCTTTTCTTATTTTCTATAATAAACTGTAATGTTTCAAACAACCATGTTAAATATTGGGAATTCAACTTCACTCTTTTCTATAAGTTCTGTAATTTGGTTTTTTAGGTATCCAACTGATACTGACAAGCACATGCTGGCAACTCAGACAGGGCTGTCCAGGAACCAGGTAACTTCTCTCTTTGATGTCTCTTCTGCTCATTTTCATGGTTTTTGTTAGGAAGATTTGCATGCAGACCATTTAATTCATATGTATTTACATATCTAACACCTAAACTTTAAATTTTTACGTATATGCCATCTTTACCCAAGCATTGAAAGGTGCATTCCGTTTGTTTAGAAGTAAAATAATGATACATTTGAAATATTCGGCTGGCATAAATATGAAAAATGAAGTTTAGATGTTAGCTATCTAAATACGTAGGAATTGGGTATTATGTATGTAAATGCCCCTGTTTGTTACGCTGGTCCCACTTCTGATATCTGTTTGGTTCAAAACCTTTGATTATTGGAAAAACGAGTGTTGACTTAAGGTCAACTTTGATGTGCTGTATTTATTGGAAACTGAACTGAATTTTGACTTGAGTCAAGTGGCCTGGTACAATGGCTATAGCTACAGGTTTTATCAGAACTTTCCCATTCATAGCATTTATTCGTCCTGTAACCTTTTTGACAAACAAAAGTTTACTGAGCACAAAGATTTTAGGGTGCAGTTTGACTACAGCTACTTTGTTGACTATAGTCAGAAATTAGCCAAACTGTCACACTCCATGTGAGATTAGAAACATGGTAATTCTAAACCTTTATTCTTCAGAAATCATGTCTTGGCAGCAAAAATATGTTTTTGTATTAGATTTATATGCTATATTCGCTCTGTGTTAGTATCTACATGGAGCAATATCTTGGCGAGGATGAAATATTTTCGGTGAATTTACATGCATTCCGCAGAATTTTTACATATTTAATTGGCATCACATTTTATTGTATTTCACAATGCAGGTCTCGAATTGGTTCATCAATGCGCGAGTCCGGTTGTGGAAGCCGATGGTTGAAGAGATCCACACGCTCGAGACTAAAGGAATAGCCGGAATGGACCTGAACTCTTCAACCAAAACCATCCACCAAGCTTCGATCAATCAACAATTGGAAGCACAGTCAAGCAAAAATGTCGATGTTTCTGCTTCTGGCGCAACGACCATCGAGAAGAGTTCGCATTGCTTGGAGCAGTGGCATCAGGAGAAGAGGTCCAGGATCGAAGATTGCGCCATGGATGCAGGGTTGATGAGCTTCGCATACCAGGGCGGAATGGAGATTGGCAGCCTCGGTGCCGTTTCGCTAACACTCGGACTCCGGCAAGGAGAAGACTTCCAGCAGGAGCAGCAGATGAGGCATTTTGGACATCAAATGCTTCATGATTTTGTGGGCTGAGATGTTTTGGTCTCAAGTGTGTTCTTTGTATCTATCTTATGTTTAGTAATGAAGGAATTGGGTTTCAATGGTATGATGTGATATTGATTACAGATCATTTATATGAGAGGTAGTGCTGGTTTTAGGGGGAAGTTAGGTGTGGGGGAAGTAGATTCATCCTTTGTATATTGTTAAAAACTTTTTGTCCTAGTTCCCCATGGAAGTGGCCAAGTTATTAATGATCATTCAAGGTTTCATTATTCTATTTAGAAAGTCCATATCTTCCATATTACATAAAAAAATACAGCTATTTTAATTTTTAGAAGGTAATATATACCTTTTAGTGTGGATAAGCAAAAATTTTTATGTGCGGACTCTTGATGTAGCTCTACGTGCGGAGCATAGTATACTTGAGTTATTTCTAGGTTATTTTCAATAATTTTGAAATAATACAAAAATAACTAAAAAAATTTACACCGTAGATGTATGTCAGGTCTCCGGACAGAAAAATGTGTGTGGGCAAGGAAAAATTATTACATACGGATCGGCGTCAGCACGCAGCTTGCGTGCGGACGCTGATTCGGACCGTAAATTACTGATTTACGGTCCTGATGTATTTCGGTGGGCCCCACTTAAATTTTTTTTTTAAAAAAAAATGAAAATAATCCTGACCGTAGATCACCGTGATCTACGGCTAGGCTGCATGCGGACACACGGCCAGGCTGCATGCGGTGTCCGCACGCAATAATCTCTCATGGGCAAGAGGGTGTAAATATGTAAAAATTAAAATTCATACATAGAAATTGAATGGTACGTATTTAACTCTTCTTTTTATAATATTAAAGGTTGCTTCATCATTACAAAAATCTTTATAGCTTTCAACGTTTTTGGTTGGATGGTGGTTGTTTTGGCCGATCAAAGCTTTTGTTATGACTCTTGGAATATTGTGCGGAAGATGATAGGTGGGATGTTGGGTCTAGTGTTAAATAATTAATAGCAAATAGAGGAGGTATAGAGACTATTAAATAAAGAAGGATGAGCTCATTGTGATAAATAGGATAGAAGAAAGATTTAATAATTAGATGAAGCACCATGAGCACTTAACTATCCCAATGCTCAACATTCATCTCACAAACAAAAGAAAAAAAAACATTCTAAATATCATTCATGTCTAAAGAAGGATTTATAGTTATCTATATATTATGAATGAAGGCATGAAATTATTTAATGTGCTCAAGTAAATTTTAATATAGTTATCATTGATACCTTATCAGTAAATTTGCATCATTTGATATTAATCTTGAGGTGTGAAATGAATTTCAAGCGTGTTCTTAACGAGAAATATTCACACTCAAATTGAAAACCACTCAACATGAAAACCACTCAACACTTCGATTTTAGCAAACATACAATCAAGCCGACCGACTTGACGGGTCGGACCCAATTAGATTCATTGATTTATATTAGATCAACTTTGGTTGTCAAATGAATTAAGTTGTTAAATAATTTTTTTTTAAGTTTTTGATGGTTAATTAGATTCTAAATTTAACAACCATATAGTTGAATCCACGAACAACTACAAGAAATTCCTTTGCATATTTTTGATTTTCCTCTAGAAAATGAGAACATTGGGGCCGGAGACGATCAGGTAGAAGAAGAAAGCTAAGAAAATAAAGAGTGTGAGGAGGGAGGATGGAGAAAAATCCAAAAACTCCCTCTCAACTCTCCCTCAGCAAGGGATGATTAGGAAGAAGAAGAATGAAGAATATGAAGAAGGAGAAAAAGAGATCCTTCACAACTCTCCAAAAGCTCTCAAAAACTCTCTCAGTGCTCTCCTCATGCCTCCACAAAATGAAAATGACAATCCCCTGATTTTCGCACGACTCTGCTCGCTTAACCTATTTGTTATGCACCACCCAATGAATCAACGACACTTACCTTAAATTGTAATGGGTTGGTCCCCACTTCTTCCTATTTTGGGTTAAGAACCATGAAATGGGGTGCAGTGGAGGTTTATCCAATGAGTTTTAGGCGAAGAAAACGGTCCACTGGGTCAAATTGTCGCATTTTGAAACTTCGTCGCTCGAGCGCTGAAGCAGGAGCAAAAAGCACCCGCTGATCACTTTACGACATTTCCCTATCGGGTACAAAGCGGCCACAGTGGTGTAGAAGTGGAGTCGACTCGGTTTGGTGAATGTCACACAAAGAAAATTGGGCGCTTAAGCGTCCTGGACAAGTGCTTCAGCACCCACGTGCCAATACCACGATCTTCTTTATCGCAGAAAGAGAGCAAAACTCAAAAGCGCCCCCATTAGAGCTTGAGCGAACATGTAGGAAGTGGCACCTCTTTAGGAGGCCCCGAACATAGCGAACTTTTGTGCCCAAGCCCATTAAGGGGGCTTGTCTCATTTACTTCTTGTGTTTGCGTGTATTCTCGAGGGAAACTTTTTATGGATCTCTGTAATTCCAGAATCTCTCCAGGAGTGAAAATAAGTTCTCCCCTTTTCCGGTGGACGCCAAGGTTGTGTTGTATCGAGCAAAAATCATCACCCGGGGCCAAGTATGACCCCAACAGTTAAAATTGCAATTTTGCGCATAGATATCCGTAGAAAGGTTCTCAGTGATCTGTAAGCTTCGATAAACCATATACCCTTAAAATATGACCCTATAACTCAGTAATGAATATTCCAGAGGTTTCAAATTGGGAGTTTTAGTACAATGCCAAAATGCTAATTTATTACTCTACCCCCATAAATCCTCCCACACGCAACAATCATTATAAAAACTAATTATATCATACAATCTCATAGATCATGTAAAATAATATAAAATTATGGTATGAAAATAACTTCTATATTGAGCTAAAGACACATTTTATTGACATTTGTGCTTTTTTTATAATAAATATTAGATTTTTCTTACATCATTAGATTACAAATGATTGCGAATGAGATCATTATGCTTTCTACTTGAAAGTCTTTGTTAAAACCTCCCAAAAGGTGATCAACCCTTGTATTGATTTCTCCATGCCTAAAGGCTACCATGCATGTACCAACCATGCACTTGGACTAAAATTAACATCTCTATAAGCTATCATTCATGCATCTTCCATAAGAAAAAAAAGGGCAATTACATAAAACTCACCAAAAAACTCGCTATTTACCCATCAACCCCCTCTTTCCTTCATTTTTTAATTTCTCCCTGAGCATCAAAATTCAATGACAAACAAAAAGTAATGTTAATAAATAGATAGATATTTAATAAAAATGTAAATGATATTAATACAATTTATTAACATTAATAATAAAAGAATTTTACACATACATCACAAAACTTTTATGTATTTACATATCTTTGATATCTTGCTAGAAATCTAAATATATAGGAAATGAGGGGTATGTTTGCAAATATTCCAATTAGTAATTTAGAAATGGTCACATCAAATAATCCCACTTGTGTCAACGCGCGGGCCCTTGCCGTGCATCTGTGGAATGCCTGCGCTCTGACAAACGTTACACCTTCGCTATCAGATCCTTGCTCTTACTCGTCCACTTGATACCTGGCGGATGGATCGCGTTCTTTTAGGTGATCGGAAATCGATCTGCCGAGCATGAATTCTTTGGGGTTTTGAGGATCTTAACCCCGAGGGAGATTCCGTAGTTCGCAGGTATTATACTTTATTTGTTCTTCAGGGTTTTAAAAATGGTTAAGATAAGGTGGTGATGTTAAATTTAGCAAACACAGAGGGAATTTGTTTTATTAAGTTCAAAATCTGCAAATGAAATGTATTTTGGGGAGGATTCTAGGTGGGCTGGCGAAAACGTTGTTTATTTTAGTGCTTATTAAGTTTTAGGGTTTTCCATACATTGGGACGACGGTCTTTCTTCAATGATTTGGTTGGGATCCTGAGGTGAGTTCTTAAGCAGAATCTCTCTCTCTTTTTTTTTTTTGGAGTTTCAGATTAATCTTTTTTAAAGTCAAAATGAAGTATAAAGCTCTGAAAAGCCTGAAATCTTTTTGAATTGTTGCATGGGGCTGTTTTTATAAGTGTTAATTAGCTTGAAACCTCTCAGGAACAGTCTGATTATGTTTTTTTAATTTGATTTTCTTTTGGTAACTTTTGTGTGAAAGCAACGTGTTAACCGATGTTTTTTGTGTACTTTCTTTGATGATCGTCAGTAAAATCACTGTGGTTTTGGGGCAAGCCATTCAAAATTGAGCTTCGTAGGAAGCTCAACTTGCTCTTGAACTAAGGGGTGTTTGGCTGCACGGAAGAGTTAAGTTAAATAGGATTTAGTAAATCATGTAAATCCGGATTTATCAAATCCAAATGTGTTAAATCCACAAAAATGTTTGGTATGATTTAGGTTAAATCCCTTCGCAATGTTTGGTGATTGTCTCCTCCTCCCGTCCGTGCAATGAGAGAAGCCTTCCTACTTAAAACCGTTAAATCCACCTATTCATCAGATTTAAGAAAACTAGGATTTTGGTTGAGGAGAAGATAATGGATTTAGCGAAGTTTCGGAATTAACTCCCTGTTTTTTGCGTTTGGCAGGATTTATGTGAAATCCTAACTTAAATATCTGAAATATGATTTTCTTTGAAACATCAGAAGTGTAATTCCCTCAACACCCCTTTTTTTTCTTCTTCAGTCATAATATTTTGATTTATTAAAATAATTTGTGAAGCTGTTTCCTTGTATCTCTACGTATTTGATTGTGCAGAATAAGGTCTAAAATCAATCTTGGGGGGAGCTAGCTATGAAGTGCTTCAATTTCATTATATCAGAAAAGAAAGAAGATCTTCAATGCACAAAATCTTCATCAATTAGATCCTGTAGCACAACATCAACTGATCCTGATGTCAAGAGATCAGGATCTGAGATCAGCTTATTAGCCACATCCGACACGAGTGCTGATTCGAGAAGGAGGTCTCGGTTGCAGAGTTTCTCTCAGAGAGCAAGCAATCTGCGAGTTTTTTCTGTTACTGAACTTAAGAATGCCACCAAAAGCTTTAGTCGTTCAGTAATGATTGGAGAAGGTGGCTTTGGATGTGTTTATAGGGGAACAATTAGGGGTTCTGATGACCCAAATTCTAAAATTGAAATTGCAGTGAAACAGCTAGGCCGGAGAGGGTTACAGGTGAGTCTTCTTAAGGATGAAGTTTCCTGTACTGTTCTTTTCAGCTTTAGTTTTCCATGGAACTTTATAGGAAGATTTACATACGTATCACTTAATTCTTATGTATTTACATATCTTACACCTAAACTTCAACTTTTACATATATGCCACCTTGCCTATACCTGAAAACGTGCATCTCATTTATTACAAGTTAAAATAGTTGTATTTTTGATGTGATATGAAAGATATAGCTGATATAAATGTTAAAAAATCAAAGTTTAGGTGTTAGATATGTAAATAGATAAGAATTGGGTTTTATGTATGTGAATGCCTTGTAATACAAAAATGCAAGCTCCTTGAATAATGAAAGTAATGAAAATGATAACATACAGTAGATATAATAAAACCTAATATACAGAAAGAATCGTGAAGCTTTTCCCCACGGAGAAAGCAGCGTTTCTCATGTTGAATGAAAGTGTTACTCATCTTGCTGGTAGTGCGTTAGAAATGAGTTGCAACATCCCCAATGATTAAATGAACTTCATAATGAAGTAGGCTGGAGAGAGACAGACGAAGAGAGGGGAATTGAAATTAACCTTTTGATTCGTGCAAAAAAGTAAACCTAATCAAATGTTTATATCAAAATACTAAAAAACAGGAAACCCATCCATTTGGCTAATATAAAGAAAAGCAGATTGTGTTTGTTTTGCAAGCAAATGCCGGAACAGGCTTGATAAAAAATAAAAGAAGCATTTACATACAAAGCACACAATTCTTATGTATTTACATATCTTACACCTTAACTTTCATATTTATACACACAAACTTAAATCTTTAATAACACATCAAAATTAGCACTATGATCACTTTTTAAAAGTGAAACACACATTTTCATGCATAGGTTAAAAAAGCACCAAAGTTTTATGTATGTAAAATATGGAAGTTTAAGTGTGAGATATGTAAATAAATAAGAATTGTGTGCTACATATATATTCATTTTATATTTTTGCATGAAGCGTTTAGTTTATATATAAAGTTAAATGATAATAATCTGTATGGCAAGCAATAGGGAGAGGTATAATTTTCAAGAAGAGTATTATCATAGAGCCTTATGGCCAGAAGGAAGGAATGTTGGGACTCGAGATTATGAGGAAGAAAAGTGGATGAGATTGTTGATATTTAAATCAACAATAAGGTTCTCTTTTTTCTCAATTATTGATAGGCAACTTCGCTCGAAAATTAAATGCTAACACTGCACTTGACCCTTTTATGCACTCAATTTCTTGAGAAGTTACCAATTCCATTATAACTCATGCATATAGTGATGTTTTGACAATATCATCATTATTTGTTCAATCATAACCCAAAACCAATGATGAGGGTGGGCAATTACATAATTGTTGATGTCTATTTTTTACCTGTTAAGTTGTACCTCTCAGCATAGCTATTCCACTAGCTATGCTTGTGAAATAATTCCATTTTTGTAGTTAACTCTATCTTCAGTCATAATCCTCAAGGAAGCAAGTGTAGCACTGCAATAGTAATGTGCTAATTGATTAAAAATAACACTGCCACGATAATATGTTAATTGATTTAATATATATATTTTTTGCTACATTTGTACTTATAAATTTTCCTCGATGTGGCATTGTTTGCTAGCTAAACAAAGTGTTGAAGAAAGCAACATTTGGTAACATAGGGCCTGTTTGGGATCAATTTTGTTTCTTGTTTTTATTTGTATGTTTTCTTTTGTTTTTAAAAACATATTTGTTTAATGTATTTTTTTACATATTTTTATTTTTTGTTTCTAGAACTAAATTAACATGTTTTTGATAATACTCAAACTAAATTTTTAGTTGTTTTGAGTGTTTTTAAAAACAATAATATCTTAATCAAATATGCCAAACATATTTTGTTTCAAACCAAAACATAGATAAAATAAATTTTTAAAAATATATATAAAACAAAAAACAAAAGTGATCCCAAGCTGGCCTTTAATTTTTTTTATTAATAATATCATATGGTGCATTGTAGGCACTGATTATGTTTTTCAAATGAACTAGTAATGTAGATGAGATGCCTATTCTAAACTCTAACATGAAACCTAAGCTTTTCATCTCCCTTTTATACTCTTGCATCCTATCCCTTACTTTAAGCTACTTATGTAGAATGCATTACGTTTCTCCTTACAAACATTTTTCTATTGAATTTTAAGAATCTTTTATATCGTATTTTCACATACACGCCGCAAAATTCTTATATATATGATGACGGTTCAAAATATTTTATTGGCGATTATGGCAATTTCTTTAATTGAATTGAAATATGGAGTTGGAATCAAATCAAGATGTATATATTTGTATACAATGCATTTCTCCCATCTCTTAATTATTTTATTTGCCAAACATGCAACATTTTCATGAACTTATGCAACTCTTATAATTTAACTATATGGGAATCCTAACTGGGTTAATGCTATGAAAGTGATAATGTGCTTGCGCAAATTATTAAAATATTACATGTTCAGTTAAATGATTGTTCACATTTGGTTATGATACATAGGGGCATAAAGAATGGTTGACCGAAGTAACTTTTCTCGGCATTGTTGAGCATCCAAATCTTGTTAAGTTAATTGGCTATTGCGCTGAAGAAGATGAAAGGGGGCCTCAGAGGCTTCTTATTTACGAGTACATGCCTAATAGAAGTGTTGGGGATCATCTGTTAGCCCGATCAACCATACCTCTTTCGTGGCCGATGAGATTAAGGATAGCTCTTGATGCTGCTCGTGGCTTGTCGTATCTTCACGAAGGAATGGATTTTCAGGTACATATTCTTAGCTCAAGTTTTGTTTTGCTGCTACCCATTCCTTAGTGGTTATATTTTACCAATTTGTGCACAAAAAAAAAAAAGAAAAAGAAAAAAAAAAAGAAAACAGATGCTTTCATAGGGGTATGTTGATTAATTTCTCTCTTACCAAATTAGAGGAAATTTATCCAAAATCATATAGTTTAGATGGTTTTGTCATGAATAATTAACTAGAGGAGATGTATTAATAAGATTAGAGGTAGAATGAGTGCAGAAGTATTATAAAGAAAAAATGCATATTTAGGTAACATAACAGGTAGTTGTGCAAAAATACTTGTACAAATATCTCATGTAACATGCAAAAGAAATAGATGAAGGACAAGGTTCATACGGAAAACAATAGATAGTCGGGATAAGCTAATGAAGATGTAATGATATAAGGATTTGATGCTTTGTCGTTCATTTAAATGTATGCTATTGTCTTGTCCTCATGTCTTTCTTATGTTAACTAGGCTTTTTAAGTCCCAATTATTTCTGCAATTTTAGCTTTTAAACTAAATTCAATCTAATTATCTCTTTTAGCAGCAAGAATTTCTTTGAATATATATATATATATATATCTGTGTGTGTGTGGTGTGTGTGTGTGTGTGTGTGTGTGTGTCTATATATATATGTATTTATGTATGTATGTATGTATGTATGGACATGTTTGTAATAATAAAATAATTCAGGTCTACAGCTGTGACTCGGCGAATTGATGTATTTCCAAATTTTCCACTTCTTACTATGCCTTATAATTATAATCAGATTGAAAAATATTAACTTATTCTCGAAAAGTTTAGCTTGGCTTGCTGCAGAATGTTAAATGATTTTGAAAATGCTGTTAGTTTCATAGCCCGATCTATTACTTTTTTGCTACAATTTTGCATTTTGCATTATGCAGCGCAAGATTTATACATTATCAGAAATAATTCAGTTCGAGGCCTGAAACAAGTAGCATTGAATGATGAGAATGTCACATTTCCTAAACATTAGTCTAGACATTAACACCCATGCATCCATAGTGCAAAAATTTTGAAATAGAAAGAGTATTACAAAAAATGAAAATAAAGCCCTCAAACATACTCAATACTCTTCTTCTGTATCCAGTTTTGGCAGTGTTGTTCATCTTAATCACATATATGCCTATTCACTCATTCTTATTAATCTTTTTTGCATTTTATCTAAAGTTTTCTTCATCATGCCATGACAATTGAGTGTTCCGTGAGAAGCGGTCATTTATTTTTTTCCGTTTTTGTAAGAAAATATTTGGAGTTGGTGAGAATAAGTTATTTTCTCTATTATTATAATAATCTTGGACTTCTCTTTTGTTTTAAGTAGTGGTGCTGAGCTACTTCTTGAATGCCTCTTTATTTTCAATACTTGTATTGAAAAGTTTATTAATTAAACCTTGAATCTGCACTGATATGGTAACTTCTATAAGCAATGGGCTGCACAATTCGACTCTTGAATTTATATTCCATTATATAGTATAGAAAGGGTATACATAATTGTCAAAGAGCTGATATATAATCTTATGCTCTGTGATAGATATACATAATTGTCAAAGAACGACTTTTGATGCCTTCCTCTCCTAGCCACTGGTTGCACTTTTAGGTAGAAAATCACAAAATCAAATTAGCAATTTAAGCTTGAGCCCGGTAGAAACAATAAGGTTTCATATGTTATTATGTATATTATGATGGTTTCGTTACCACGCAAAACACAAGTTTTTCTTGCCATGTTCAGTTTCAACCATCCTGTGTGGATCAAACCAATCCCTTGTACAAGCATTTGCCACAAGCCTCTTGATAGCCACAAAAGGAATATCCCTAAGTGAATTTTTTTTTTTTTTGCAAACATGACCCCGAGATAATGATGCATGAAAAAATTAATCGATCCCATGCAACTTCCAATGTTGTGCAACACAAGTTGTACCATTCAGTAAAAATATCGAGTCAAATCAACAATATTCTACTGCAAAAGTGACTTTATTTTATTTCATTCATTGTTTTGTGCCTCAAGGTTATCTTTTTATGTCATAGAAGATAACCAAATGTCATTTTTCTCTCTGTTTATGTAATGAATTGCTGCTATTGAAAGAAGCAATCATCTTTGCCAATGTGAGTTGCTGATGTTGATTTTCATTTATTTTATCAGATTATATTTCGAGATCTCAAAACTTCCAACATTCTCTTGGACGAGCAGTGGAATGCTAAGCTCTCAGACTTCGGCTTGGCCAGAGAAGGCCCAGAAGAAGGTTCAACTCATGTTTCTACGGCGGTAAGTTCTGTGCCAAGAAAAAAAAAAAGGATTATTTTATCAAATTATTGTTAATGTTTCCTTTTCTTGAAACAAATCCGATTCTTAAACTTTTTGAATATTTACATAATTTATCAGAACTAATGCCTATGTGCATTTTCCAAACAGGTCGTCGGAACGCTAGGCTATGCTGCTCCTGAATACATGCATACCGGTCGACTCACTGTCAAGAGCGACATATGGAGTTTCGGGGTTGTCCTCTACGAACTCATCACCGGCCGCAGCCCCATTGATCGCAATCGACCGAAGAACGAGCAAAAGCTCTTGGAGTGGGTTAAACCATACATCTCCGACATCAAGAAGTTCCGAATGATAATAGATCCGAGGCTCGACGTTCGCTCCTCTCTGAAATCTGCAATGCGGCTGTCGACCGTCGCGAACCGGTGCCTTGTGCGTCAGGCGAAGTTGAGGCCGAGGATGAGTGAAGTTATCGAAATGTTGCAGAGAATTGTGGACGGCACATTGAATGGGGCTCCTCAGCCTCCATTGAAGCCAGTTGGGCTTCAGGAGGAAGGGTTTGAAGAGAGTAAAAAGAAGGGGTTGGATCTGAAGAGAAGGTTGAGTGAATTGAAAATGGGAGAGGGGAAGAGGTTGGTGTGGAGAAGATGGACACCAAAGCTTGTGAAAACACACTAAGTGTGGTGGTGAAGATGATGGAACAGGTTAGCTGGTTTGTTAATATTTTTGAAATGCACAAGGGGTATTTATTTTTTTTTATAAATGTATAATGATGAGGTGTTTGGCTGTTTCAGAATTGAATTTGGGTTTAACCTTCTTTTCATGCTGTTTTATAGTCTTGTACAGTATGCTCTCACCAAATAAAAAGTTATTGTCATTTGTTTTTTTTTTCAAGTGAGATGTGTATATCTTATACAATGTATAACTGAGTAGCTTTTAATCCTTTGAATGACTTTTTACATTCTCGCACTTTAGGAAGATTTGAATTTTTAATTTGTTGATGTTTTTAATTATTCAGATTAATACTTTGAACTTTATCAACTTTATCATTAGCATTATTTCTAATAGATCTGGTTTGATTTCATCAACTATGATATATGGTGTTGACTCTTTCATAATAATAGTTTGCTTATTAAATACATTATAAGTTTTATTTTGAGATTAATATCCAAGAGGAATTATATAATCAAATTTATCAAACTTTTCCAATTGATTAATCTTTTCTATTATTTAAGATATAACATAGACATCCAAATGAATGAAAATCTAAAGTTTTGAGCTTCTTTTTTATAAACAACTTGAATGGGTCTTTCTTTTACAGAAGCCTTAAATTTGCTTAATTGAGTTCATAGAATGTTGTGTAAATTGCTTTAGCTTGCAAATGTTTTAGGTGCTAAAGGAAATTATGTCTAATATCTTATACATCATAAAATTTCTTATAATTGCTATTTTCAAACTCCTCATCATATTATATTTGAATCTAGAAAATCAAATCAATCTATTGTATGATAAAACTTCTTCATCGGAGTTTAAGAAGTTGAAATTGTTCAAAGAAGCTACAGAACTCGACCATCTTCTGTTGACCTGGCCAGGACAGCTTTTATAAAATTGACCGGCTCCATTTGGCCTGATCATAATGGCAGCTCCAGTCAGCTTGACTAACTCTATTTGGTTAGGCCAGTTATGTTCGGCCTGACCAGCTCCTTTCTGCTCACCCAACTCCAGTAGGGCTGATCAGATCCATTTGTCCTGTCCAGCTTCAATCGCTCTAGCCCTACTAGCTTTATTCGGCCTAACTGGCTATGTTCGGCCCGACCAACTCTAGTTCACCCAAACCAGCTCTATGTAGTTCAACCAGTTTGAGTCAACTTCGCCAGTTATATTCAGCCCGTCCAGCTCCGTTCGGCTCAGCCACCTCTATTTGGCTTGATCACCTCCCTTCGGCCTAGTCGAATTGACTAGCTCTGTTCAGCCAGACCAGTTTTGTTCGACCATCTTTAGTTGACTGCATAGGGCTAGAGGAATAATTGTAATTTTATAATAATTATTCTTCTATAAAGATATGAACACTATTTGTGGTTCGGAGGAAAAATCAAATAGACACGATCGATCACTGTTCAAGAATGTTCAACTCTCTCCCCTTCTCTCTCACTCTCTCAATACACTATATTTCTTGGGTGTGGTTCACAGATAATATCAGATTCAACATCCTGAAAGTTGTGATGAGTTTGGATCATACTACAAATAAGAAGAAGAGCAACACAAAGAAAAGAACTGAGTCATTGAGAACTGACTATCAACATATAATGTCTTAGAGAACTCACCTGGCATAATAGTCAAACTCATCTACTTGACCTTCTCTGGCTTAACCAACTCTAGTCGACCAACTCCAGCTCGACTAGGTCTAGTCGACTAGTTTGGCCAACTCTTTCAGTCAACACGACCATCTCCGATTGGTGATTGATCATTGTTCATTATTATTCATCTCTCCCTCTCTATCTATCTCCTTACGCTCTGTTGGACCAGACTAATTTCAGTTAGCCTATACTAGCTTTGTTTGGCTTGGCCAGCTCCAAACAGCTCCGATCAACTCGACTAGTTCCATTCAGTGTTCATCTTCGTTCAACCCGACAATCCGTCCATCTTCAGTCAACTGCATAAGATTATGGGCATAACTATGCATAAGATTATGGGCATAACTATCATTGTATAATGATTCTTCTTCAATAAATAGAGAAGCACTATTTACTATTGAGAGGAAAAATCTAGAAGAACTATTCATATCTCCCTCTCTCCCTCTCTCCCTCTCTCTCATGTTACTTGTGGTATATTTCTTGGGTGTGATTCACGGAAAATCTCAAATTCAACATCTAATAAACTCTTTTAATGAATTATACTTTATACTAAAAACATTAATAATTTTTTACAAAAATAAAATAATAACTTTTTCCTCCTAAATTAGTGATACAAATTTGATTAACAAAAATCATATAAAGTAATTCAAGTGGTCAAGTTCTAAAAATTAATTTTTTATATAAAAAGGAGTTCAAGTTAATTTTTTTTTCCTATATTGACATACATTGCATAAATATATAAAATGAAATCAATTTTAGGTAAACTAATTATATCTTCTTTTAAACTTTTTAATTTCAGCCGCTCTCTCATTAGCAGTAGCTCAAGCCCTCTTCCCTTCAATTAACCCATACCTACTACAACAACTACGACAACGCCTTCTGTCTTCATGACTCTGTCTTTCAAGTTGTCGGTATTTGTAGCCGAACATCGAAGCTCCTTCAAACGGAGTCTGAACCTCCTTTCCTCCTGCTCTCATTAAAAATAAAGAGCTGCTTCGACTTAACCTCACAACAGAACCATTACCACCATTAACAATTACTCAGGCAAAAGCTACAATGCAAAGTGGAGAATGTCCCTGTTCTTCCTAGAGTCAACACACTAATCACAGAGCAGCCTAACATCTCCAAAATTCCTTTTAAAAGTTGACTACTGAAATAGAGAGTCCGTCAAATTTCTTTTAAAAGTAGTGCTCGTCACCAGAGAAGATTAGTTGCATGCTAAAACAACTAAAATTTATCATTCTTACGAAACAAAATTTTTATAGGCTTCGGCATTCACTTAACGAAACGGAACTTCCCCCGCCTTACATGTACATGATCTCTACCATCAATTATCCTTCCTTGTACGCATCTATCTTCTACAATGTGTA
>NEWO01000082.1:714799-768572 GCA_003013225.1 Phalaenopsis aphrodite
AAATGATACAATGAGAAAGTTAAAAAAAATTGAGGGTTCAGATTCGGTATAAATATATGTGTCATCTATCATTATAATAAGGCATCAGACCTAAAAAAAGAAGGATATTGATTTCCTTAAAGCACTTAATATCAAATTATATTTTTTTGAAAGTATAGTAACAAAAAGGCAGTCCGGAAAAACTCCTAAGGTCATAGGACGTAGAATGAAGGGAAACTTAGTTGTCTTAAAGCACTTAATAGCCAACTCGTATCTCTTGGAAAGCACATCAACATAAAGTCAATCTAGAAGAAGCTCAAAGGAAATTGACTCATCATCCACCAATACAAATATAAATATTAATGATCCTTACATCACTTATAGGGATAAAACAAGTGCAATTTGATGTCGCAACATGATCATCTCTTATGTTCCCTTCCAATCTCAAAAAAGAGATGATGATATAATCTCATTAGATTATGACATAAGTTGTCCTATTTTATATTCATATGCTTTAGGAGAAACTTATGTTAGATCCTTATTAAGTGAATTAAATTCTTTGTTATTATTTAGTAGATGGTTTCTTATTGACTTGTGTAAAGTTAATATTTCTTTATTTTAACTTATTTTTTGAAAGCATAAGTAAGCATGTCTCTTTAAATAACTCATTTCTCCTTCTAAACATTGAAAGCACTCTTAGTTACCTCATACAACAAGGAGTGGTGTTTGTCAAACATTCAATTTCTTCCTTGACCTATTTGACTTCTCTCAAAAATAGAAATATGATATCTTATTTTTAGAGAGGACTTCATGAACCCTCATTGCATTTGATATCTATTATATACAACATAGTACTTTCCTCTGCAAGCAAATTACATTTATTAATTTTTTTCATTAAGAATTTATTTAGAATTTAGCAACTTGAATGTGTCATTAAAAATTATGCTATGAATAGATTATAAAAATTTTAAATATGTGATTATCATGTGCACTTCCTTCTTATTAAATCATGATAAAGTTGAAGCACATGTTTAAGTCACATGTTGTCATAATTTTTTGAATTAACAAACTACATCGATAAATATATGATGCACTTATAATTTTAAGAACACGCGCATCCTGATGTGTTTCATCAATATCTCTAATGCATTTCTAAATAAAGTGTTAGATTCTCATTATTGAATTATTTTTTTATTGAACAAACTTAAAAATATTTATACATAAAAGTGTATTGAAAAAATGTCATATATCGAGGTCATTTGAAATCCCTGATGAAATTGTGTAAATATCGAATCTCTAGGCTTTATCGCCTCAATAAATAAGCTACCCAATGTGTTTAAGTCTATAGAAAAAAAACCTATTAATTATTTCAGTTGAATGTTAGAATGCTGCCCTTATTGACTCATTATTAGATAATATATATAATGTTACACCTAAATTTTTTTTGCTCATTTTCCTAGAGCCATGGAGTTCATAGAAAGCTACAAACTCATATAAAAGGTTAACAAATATCTCTTGTGACATGTGAAACATACTGTGAAATATCAGGTCTCCAATTCATTTGTAACCAATATATGATGAAATCATATGTGATAACTTAGATAAATATAACTCATAATATCCATTCACTAAACACATTGTGACAATAACAAAATTTTATGGTTTGATGTGTTTTGTTAGCATTCATACATGCAAACACAAATAGGTGTGTTACAAATACATGAATTACATTAAAAAGCATAAACCACATTTTTTACAGTTCATAATAAAAATAGCATATTTTAGCTCATAAACAATAACTTATATAGTCCGTGCATCATTAAACAATAAAGATTTTATCTCTTTATCCCTTAAAAAAAGATAATCTGCTCATTCATCTCGTTGTTTTACCACTCGCTATCTAAAGTAGACTTAATAATATACATCTTCAACACAAGTTCAATCCAACATGATCAAACTCTTAATATGACATAAACTAACATAAATATAAAATATGATAGGAGTGAAATTAACCAATGAAGGTGGCTTGTTCTCTATCAATATCTCATATTTTTCAAAGACATGTGGAATCTAAAATCCTTATATGGATTCAATTATTAAAGACATAGACTTTCATTAAATCACACTTTAATGACTAGCTTACACTTGTCTCTCATTTATAGCCTCATTTAACAAAAATGAAAACAAAGAAATTTCTTTTAACAATCCCTACTATTCAAAATTCCAAGCTAACTTCTATACCCAAATCTTAACTCTTTGGAACAAAGAGACTGAGTTATATGGACGTAAAATCAATCTTCACAGCACACAATATCATAAATTTAGCTTCCTTGTGTCTTGTCTTACCTTTTATTTTCTTTCTTCAACAAAAAAAAAAGAAAAAAAAAACATTGGGATTGACCAGGAGTGTCAATATTGACATGAGCACTAGAACTAGTCACAAAATTTCGAATTATAGGTTAACTCATATAAGATTTGAATCAGATTCAAATCAACTTAAGTAACTCAAATAAATTGAGTCAAATTCTGATCAAGTAAATTGGAGAATAATGACTTCATAGACTTGAGTATGCTTTAATGAAAAACTCAATAATTTTTAAGCTCTTCTTTAGGGTTTAGGGTTTATACTTTTCATGCATAGATTAGATTATTCAATACATACATACTTACATATATATCTATATATATATATATATATATATATATATATATATATATATATATATATATATATATATATATATATATATATNATATATATATATATATATATATATATATATATATATATATATATATATATATATATATATATATATATATATATATATATATATATATAAAAACTTAGGCATTAATTTATTAATAATTCGTCAAATAATTCTCAATTTTCGAGTCGAATTCAAAGCCCTAAAATTCGGGCTTTAAGTGGAACTAAATGCAGTGTACGCATTGCTATGGTACTTGAGCAAACCCAAATTCACGAATGATAAAATGGGTACTTATCATTAGAAAGCCTAGTTTACGAATCTCAATGTCAATCCAATGGAACAAAATACTCCACGTCAGCTCCGTACTCAAAAGCCTTCTATCTTGATTCTCTCCTCGTCCTCACCTAGCCGTTGACTGGTTGACCAGCAACGATGCGGCCAAGAATTTTGTCAGGAATATAGCATTTATTTAATTTCGGTCCGTACCTAAAATTAGTCTTACGCTTTGACGTCCTGCAATTCATTTTTGGCCGTTCGATCCAAGATCGCGCGGTCTATAATGGATTATTAAACTGCCTTGGGGATGTTGGGGCCCATCGTACCGTTTCGAAGGACAATCCGTGGGGCCCGCGGTTGACAATTGGGGGATGCATCTGAGGGACGAGATTCCCTCGTGATATAAAAAAACAGAAAGGCCCGTCAGAGATCTCCAGTGCTCCGGTCCAGAGATATTGTCCGTACACGTGGCAAGCACATCCGACGGAGAAAAGCGCTCTTGGCCCCACCGCTCCGTACCCGGACCACTGCGCCTGACATTGAAACGGTCCGGAGGAATGGACGAAATAAATAAATCGTTTATATGAAATTAATTGCTTAGGCTTCCATCGTTCACGATTCATCCAGCTCCCGAGTCTTTAAAAGTGTATACTATGATAGTATGACAGTTTATCATTAACTTCCGCTCTAACTTATGTGGCATATAAATATTATTGTAGTCTATCAGTATGATATATGTGACCAACTATTATATATGTGGCTTATAGATCATGCGACTCTCAATTCTGAGCCTTGTTGGACATAAAAAGAACTCACCATTGTGACCAACTATGACTTTCTTGACTTACAACTCATGTTATTTTATACTACGATCTCTGTAGCCAACCAACACTCCTGAAACAACAAACTTTGGCCCACACGAATTTGCTAAGTGCCCGTAACTAGCACTAATTACTATGACTTATAAAACAAACAATCTTACCCTCTCTTATTATATCGATGTCATAGGATGAAATAACAAATAGCTTATAGCTATTGACAAAAGTACCTCAAACCACTGTATAAGAAAAAAATATACATTCTTCTTCACTATGGTAATAGTGGAGACCTATAATTTTCTAGTTGGTTAATAATATGAGGATTCTAATGCACCTAGGATGACAAAAAGACATTGGCATTAGAACCGAGTGGGGAGTCCTTTCGTTTCTTGCTGATTAGTTGTAAGAGATTTCCTCTTACGACGACGCACCTCCTCTTAGTTGGGAGGCTCGAGCTCGAACTCATGTTCACTTGGGCCAATTGGAGAAAAGTGACTTGCTTTCTCTCACAAATAACTTGATGAATGTTGGAATGACTGACTGTGAGGTCACAACTCCTCCTTCCTACCTTCCTATAGAAGACTCCCCCTTGACACTGCTTAATTTGTTATCCTATCATCCTCTTAGTGATAGGGACCCGAGCGACCTGCAACCTATAAAGAGCTTTTAATGGGCATTGCAGAAGTTTTTCTCTCAACAAGGATTAGCTTGCAAGTATTGATCCTTTGGAAAACAATAGATAACACATACACAAAATCAAACATATACACACCCACGAGATCTTCATCGACACGAACCACCAATGGCTTCTTTTAGCCCGCCACTATAACAGCTTCGAGGTAGGGCGATTTAACATGTTCAACATCTCAGACATTCTTCTTCACGTCTCAAGCGGTAGCAGCTGCATCCCACTTAGACTCTTGAGAGTAAGGGGTTGTCCAAAAAAATCTCCTTCATTAACCTAAATGCTTATGGTTGAGGCACCCAATCAACAATTACCAAATCGAAATATCAGTGGACCAAAAGTTGTTGCCCTTTGACCCCAGTGTATTCCACCAGTACCCAATATAATGTCTTCTTCTTTAACTTGACATGAGGGCCTTCAGACAAAACATTATGGATATACTAGTTTAAGGGAGAAAACCCAATGCAGGAAAAAAGCTTATAGTCCTTCACCTTATGTTTAGCTTAAACAACCGGAGATTGCCAAGAGAGACAAACTGCACATAATTGTTTGAGCCGACCCAAAATAAGAGCATATATGGACCAGAGGATTTCCAACAGGAGATAGAAGATGACAAATGTTATGATAACAACAATGAAATTCTACAAAATTAGGGTTAGAATAACTCTGTAGTGGTTGAAGAAAGCCTGCAACTCTCAATAATGGGGCAACCTCAAGCCGAAGTGAAATTGATCCTTATAGAAAATATGGTCCAAGCCATACAGACTGATCGATTGGTTGTTATCATAGATGACCCAAAGCTTGATGGTGGGATAATGGACATAAGCCTTCTGCATCAGATGCACCTCCCTTTGAGCCATCATTGATCGAATGGTTACGATAATCTACCTGAAGGCTCTTGGAGAGAACTTTGGAGCCATCAAAGCAGAGTGTAAAAACCAGACAATCGAAGGTATAAAGAGAAGCAAGGAGAAAAAAAACAATAAAAGCATGGTGTTAATCCAACCTCTCACCTTTATATACTGAGAATTGAAAAAAAGTGTAATCGTCGCACAAGGGTAACAACAGATTTGAATAATAGTTTTAAAAAAATGCTGACAGAAGGATCACTTCAACACATGAATCCAGATGAGAAACAATAAATTTTATCTCTAGGTAAAATTATTATAAATTATGCTCGGAAGCTAATTCGAGAGAAGATATTTCATAAGAGGATCGTTCGCTGCTTCGACCATGATGCATCCCAACTGAAGCAATCTTTATAAATTCCCCCCCCCCCCGCCCCCCTCATCAAATTTATCTTGATTTGAGCTTGAAGTATGAGACATGTATCCCAGATGTTCGATAGTTCCTAGCAAAGAGGGTCCATCTCCTTCTCCCTTTGTTTAATCCTAAACAACTGAGCAAAGGAGTTTTTGATCTCATCTGGTTAGTAAGCAAGCGACCTGAGGGATGTCCAACATTAATTAGTTGCTTCCCCACGGGCCTTGCAGGGATAGCTTAGGTGATTAATCCCATCATTTTCACTCAAGAGTTGGTCACTTCCGACAAGTGTCTAGGCAGCCACATTTGGTGTCGTGTTGGATTCCCATCAACATTTGTCGGAGGCGAGTCATCGCCTAGGTGAATAGGGTTAGCTACACCAATAGAAAACATAAAAGAAAGGGGAGCTATATGAAATTAACATCTAACAAGCATGATAGATGCTCCTCATACCAACGAGTCGATCCCACTCAGGCAACATAACGAACATGACATCCTTGCCGAGAGTACACATAGCACATGAAACTTCTTGTACTACGAGCAACAACAGAGAACCAATAACTTCTTGCGCAATCTGCTCAGTCGAGAAGTTTTATGTCGTAGTTGAGCTAACAAATCTATTGTCGGGATGACCACCAGAATGTTCCCCCACTAAGGGTCGGGGAATGAATCAGATGAACCTACCTGATCCACCAACACCACTATTTTTATATTGACGATGATTTTCTTATTTTTTCGCCTTTTAGGAGGTACTGCCTCTGCAGTCTTCCGAAAGCAACATGAAGCATATCTTTGTTGGGGTTCGAACGAGGGATTTGACACATCCTCTATGACAATGCGTGGAAGCCGACCAAATCAGACGAGCAGAGATGCAAAGCAAATATAGAAAACAAAGAGTCATGTCATGCACTATTTATAAGGACCAAAGACACAAAAATTAAGGGAGTTTAATTATTAAATCATTGATTAAAATAAATAATATCTACTTTTGGCATTAAATTCTAGCATTCTTATCTCACTATCGTTGTAAATAAGAAAGCAAATTGAGAAACTAAAATAAATACAACAAAAATGTGCCAGCACTTATCCTAAGAAGATCCAACGGTCCAAATGAGAAGAATACAATGAAGAATAAACCACTGACAGAAGATCACGAGACCCACTTATGCGACTGAGTGTAGCTGTCTGAGCCAAAGCCAATAAGACCAAAGCTATCTGAGTCATGAGAAAGGATTGAATGATTCGAATCAGAGTCGTTCAGTCAAAACATGATAAAGAGACATCTAAGCCAACTGACTTGAAGAAGCTGACTCGAGGGAATTTCTAGCCCTTCGACATCTCCAACCATACGAGGGGTGTCCAGAAGCTCTCTGGTTTATTATCAAGGGCAACAAAACAAATACAACCAACCAACAACGTTGATTAAACATAGCCAACTGAACTAACCATGCTGAGCCGAAACAAAAAAAACTCAGTCGAACGAGCAAGAGAACAGTGTGACAGTAGACTCATATCAGTAAAATACCAAGAATATCATGTATATTACCCAATAAAATGGATAGAAATATGTAATATCAATATATTGTACTCTCTCCCATACAAACAAGGAGATCCTTTAAAGAACAAATGATAACTAATTTGAGCAAAAAAAATCAGGAAAGTACAGCATGATTGATATAATTTACTGTTTATTACTGTTCACTTATCTTTATCTCTTTATATTTTATTCCTTACATATTTTTTGGGTTGTGATTTACGAGCAAATACATACATATATATATATATACATACATATATATATATATATACATACATATATATATATATATATATTGATTTGTATATGTATATGCCGAGTACTACGCGTTAAATTATGCTGAGTATTTTCACCTTGATGTCCGCAAGTTTCCGTTCTCTCCCGGCTCTGTTTCTCGTGTTTCATCTATCTCTGTGGCGTCTCGAAGCCGCTTTCCTCCTCTCTATGTACCCCAATTGCTCCTGATTGGCCAGCCTTCCTATCTTTGCTTCGTCTCGCCAAGAATGAGCTCGCGCTATCGCAGTGTTTAATTTCGCCCATTTAATTGCATTCGGATTTGGATTGTTCCTCTCGCAAGTAAGTACTCGTGTCGATCGGCGATGTTGTAGAATTTATGCGTACTTTTGCGGATCGGAGTGCTGGAATCTGGATCTCGTCTCTTTTGCGTTCCTGTTGATGAGATGGTTTCTGCGATGGCTTTTAGATTGATTGAGCTATCGGAAATCAAAGATAGCTGCTAGAGTTCGCTCAATTTTCCCTCTATCATTTCGTCTTTTTGGGAAGAGTATCGGTATTGATTTCTTTAACACTTAGCTTGATTTTGATTCTTCATAGTCGGAGCTGTGGATGCTTCTGATTTGATTGGATTTTCTTTAATTGTTTGATTTGCTTGGTTCATCTGTTTTGGCTGCTGAGAGCTTATCGCTATCGAAGTTTCCTTTTATCAATTTGTAAATATTTATTGCGTTCTCCGCTTGACAAAGACTGTGAAATGGGTGGTTTGTATCTGGATAAGTTGAGAATGGCGGATTTTTATGAGGAGTTTTCCATGGCCGTTAGAATACATGGTTTTTGAGGCGGTAGCAAATAGGCACACTAACCTATCGGGAGCGTGATGAAATATATTCATTTATTTCCTAAACTACTTGAATGTCCGTTCATTCATGTTTTGTTCTGGTCTTAATAACTTCCTGTTTGTCAATGCAGCAATAAAGAGCTTGGTTGCCATAATCTTTAGTATTGATTGCGGCTCCAGCTGATCTTTGGAACTGGGATTTTCTGTCATTTTAAATAAAAAAATCCGTTGGCTGAACAGCCATATGACTTCTACTAGAATTTTCATGCAGAAGAGATCTAAGAACTCAAGATCTTTATGAAAATCTTTGACCATCCATGGATCTTCTACGTGAAAACCCGGCTGCTATAACTATATATACTTCAGATAACAGCACTACCAATTTGCACGATGTTGAGATTTTTTTAGGTAAGGGTTATTTCTCTGGTGAAATTATTTTTGGCTAAATTAGAGAGAAATGATCAATATTTATTAAAATTTTGAAGAAGGATAATGATCCAACCTTTCCATTGTTTCTTTCTGTTGAAATGTTTATTCAGCTTATTTTATCTGGCAGTTTAATGATTCTCATCTCACGAGTTTCTTGTTATTCATTCATGTTAGGAAGCACCCCTTCAGTTCTTTTATGGTTAAATTTAATTATTGGCATTCCTCCTCTTCCTTCTAGAATGCTCTCTTTCCCAAATTGAGTTTCTTGATGGCTGGGCTTGATGGAAGAAATATTTAACTATCTTAAAATCTCAAAATAATTTCAATGTTGTGGAACTAGATTTGGTTCATTTATTTTAGCTTTGGAATTACTCGAGATTTTGTCAGGTCAGTACTCATGTCAAGGCAGGATATTGGGTCGTTTTAAAGGATGGGAAAAGTAATTTTTTTGCTTGAACAATATGAAAAAGAAAAAAAGAACATGGAAGCAGTCAAACAAGCTAAATACTTTTTAAGTTGCTTATGATTAAGAATGAGTCAAGCAACCTAGGTACCTGCTTGGCAAATCCTCAAATCCACCCAATTAGTTTTTAAAGGCTCTGATTGTGAAGGAAGAATCAATCTGTTGCCTCTAGACCTGTGTTTTTCTATATAGGGTTATTGATGAGGAGCGTGAAACATGAAACATTTCATCTTTAATAATTATTTTGTTGTCATCAAGATTTAATATTTAATGATTAGGCTAGCTCAACATAGTTTGGTGACGGGGGTTGCACATTCTATCATCTTCTTTGTATTGGTAACCTCTTGTTTGAGGTAGTGACCATGCTAGCTAGAGTGGTGCTTCATATCCTGCTGATCATGCTCAGAACATCATTCCCATCACAGTAGTAGCAAACAAGGTGTCATTTATTTATATTTATATTTATATGATAATTATTTTTTAATTTTTAAGTAAATTTAACATGAATATTTTACCATTATTTTCACATTGTGTGTCATTTTAAGTCATATTTAAATATTTTAATATTTATTACATAATTCGGTTTAACACTCAGTTCAATTAATGTTCAACCTTTGAATCTTGAACCTCTAATTCTTCCGGTTCGATGTCTAGTCCGATTTTTGCTTGTTTATAGTGTAGGTGAAAATCGTGTGCCCCTTCTCCTTTAATTACATTGTTTTGTCTCACTTTTTATCAATGCACAAGTTGAAGGAGCCAACTCTAGATTGGTTCTCTTAAAAATTATGCCTTAGTATGCAACAACTCATGGAAGTTGTTGATGGAAAGCATGTATCGGTACATAATCATGTCATTGTTGATATTGTTTGCATCAACTTTTGATGACACATGTCAGATGTCTATTCGAATGTTATGGGACCTTATTCCATTCATACATAGCTTCCCATGAATCAAAACATCCATAAAGGTTCTCTGGTGCGTGTTTATGGCACAAAATAGGAGTTTGATCTGGGCACATCATTGCCCTAAGCTATTCACACCTACGCCCTAAGCTGGCAAACCCGTTGGCAGGCTTTCACGGGCACAACATCACATCACACTTGATCCCGGAGCTGGTCCCCAATTGAAAACTCCACACAACATCTTCTGTCATGTTAGCCCTATTGTCCTTCTTCAACCAAGTTAGGGATAATGGTTGGGAGTGTAGTGAGACTCAACTTATCCAACACTTGTGTAGATACCACATATTTACTACTATCTTCATCTATAATAATATTGCAAACATTTTTCTTCACAGTGAATCTTGTGTAAAAAAATATTTTGGCGAAGTCGTTGCTGCTCTCTTGTAGCCTTAGTCTGAATGACCCGTTGAACCGCAAACATCTTGCTCTCAACAGTTGAAAGCTGGTACTTTTGCACATCATCACTATTCTTTGTCTCCAACACCACTGTCCACTTCTTCTACTGCACCCTGCCCCGTAAAAGGGACAACTCTGTTAGTAGGGAAAGTGGAGGCGATGTGTTCAAACCCATGACATTTGAAACACTTCCTTGCGATTGTTGTGTTGTGTGTATTGCTCCTCTCAGGTTTCTTGCTATTATATGATAGGTCTATAATCTTTATGGACAGTTTTCACACCTCCCTTAGGTGCACTCATGTTGGCTCATCTTGTGCGTGGCTGTCTGGATGAAGTTTGGTTTTGATCCACTTCTATTGTTTCTCCACCTTCAATGCTAAGGTTTAAACATCACTGAATGATCAATACTACTTTAGTTGGACAACATTGCTAATGGTTGGCTTCAGACCTCCCAAAGATCTTACGATAGTGTGCTCCTCCAGCTTTGTCAGCTCACGTTTCAGCATGAGCTGCTCAAATTTTGTTGTGAACTCTTCCGCTGACAAGTCTCTCTATTGTAGGTGGTGGAGCTTCAAGACCATGTCTTGGAGGTAGTGCGGAAGTAGGTATTTCATCTACATCCTCTTCATATTCTCCCAAGTGACGATCTTGCTCCATATTTCTCTCTATCTCTCTCTTTAGATCCTTCCACCATAAAGAGACACTCTTCCTCAGTTTTATGACAACAAGCTTCACTCTCATAATATCTGAGAACTTATACTAAAAAATCATCTCAACTGTTCGTAACCACTCCATGGAGTCATTCAGATTTATTCTTGAATTGAAATCCACTAAGTCTACTTCCACTCCCAGGTATCTCTGTCCTCAAGAAGTCACTCCATCCCTAAGCCTCTTCTGATATTGAATCCCGAAGCGCCATGGCTTACCATCCTCTCTGTTGAAATCTTTCTTATGAAAGGGGTTATGATTTTTCCCCTTTTCTTCGAATCTCCCCATCCCGATCTACTTTGATTTCTCATTGGGTTCTTTCCTCAATTCCAACAAGTCTTTGCTGAAGTCGGCAGATTTTTTGCTGCATCTCTTTCATGGTAAGTACTTGCACGTCTTCCAACATTTGTTCCTCGGTGACATGGCTAGCATTTAAGGTTGAGAGGTGAAATAGGGAAAATAATGGAATGATTTTTGGGTGGGAAAAAAAAATTGGGTGGCTAATTTTAAAAATATGCAATATGGAATGATTTTTGGATGGAGTTTAGTTTAGATATTATTGGATTTTGGTAATCCTAGGATAGAATTGGGGTTGGGCGGTAATCCTACGATAGAAGTAGGGTTGGGCTGCCTCTAATACTAAATGATATCGTAATTTATTACAAACTAAGGGGAAACACATATTATTGCTGAATTCAAATAGGAAATTACACTAAGACAATGTGAAAAATTTGAAATTGCAACAAGCAACACAATACTAGCCTTAGGGTTGAATCTTGGGTGTAAGTGGTGTCGACAAAGCATCGGGCCTCCAGAGAGGTAGCAAAGGGGAGCTTAGTGGGTCGAAATGCGGGACGACAACAAGGGAAAGATGGCAACAGCAAGGGGAGGTGAGGAATTTCCAGAACAACAAATGGATTGACTATCCTTGGCGGCGGCCGCAACAGGGGAAATGGGCATGGAAACAATAGGAACAACAATGGTTGTCCATCCTAGGTGGCAACAACAAGAAAAGGGAGGTCGTGAGTGATGACAGCGAAGTTGCAGGCAGTTTGGTGTGGATGCAACACAGGTGGAGCTGCGAGCCAGTGCGGGAATGGGATGTGGAAGGGTATCAGAAAGATGAACACCACCTCAAGAAAGAGATATAGTTGGAACACTACTCAAAACTCTTGGATATAGCCCAAGATGGGAAAATGAGACATTGCCGACTGTCCCAAAACAAGCACAACGAAAAAACTAACCCTAAACACCAACGAAAACCAATAAATAGTCCTAGAATAACTAGGAGTAGACCCCGCTCCAACTGGGTGCTAAATCCTTAGTCTTGGAGGCTTGTCACCCTCAGAAGTCTAGACCGAACGGTCCAGGTGCACAAATGCCTGATTCCCCTATCCCGTATCACGCGCCCTAGGCGCGGACGCCCGCTTCACTTAGTATTCTTTCTCTTCTCTTGACTATTGTACAATCTATTTCTAAACTATTTTAAAATATTTTTCAATTATCTTAATGAAATCAATCATCTTGTAATGTTTCAAGTTTGGTTCAAGTAAAGAATTCTAATTTGCTTATCTTAATAACTTATAGTGAAAGATTACTAATTTATTATATTTTAAGTTTCATCTTCTTATCCTAGTGTTATTATTTCGTTTGATCATTTTTTTTGACTTTTAATATGGACATTTTAATGCTTTGTGTTGTGTTGTTAAAATTTTTTCTATAATTATCTTATAATTTTGCAAAGAATTTTTCTACGTGAAAATTAATTTGTTTGATATGGTATGGTGGCTTCATTTTTTGAAGTGTTATTCTTTTTTCCTTAAAGCATGCGTTCATTATTACAAGATCATATGCTATTATGAAATGAAGTATGGCTTTTCTCATCGTATTTTTTATCTTGTCATACATAAAGTGACTCCCCTTATAGCCTATCATATTAGAACAATTTTGTTAATATAAAGTTAATCTCTCTTTATTTGATGTATAATATAAATCCTTCATGTTTCTCTTCATAGAATTGGTTTTTAAAATTCTCTTAATTTATTTAAGAAGCATATGCTCTGATTATATTTTTAGTTCTCTCCACAATAACTATCTTAATATCAGACCTCATTATTTATCTTATTAACTTTTACAATTAATCTTTCAATTTTATGTCAGCCTATATTCCTCTCATATATCTATTGTTAACTTTTTTTTAATATAGTAAACTATAATTAGCCTTCTTCATTTTACTTGGAACTTTCTTGTTTCATTTATTTTCTTACTAATCCTGTTGTCTTCTCACGTAAAGTATTCAAATTTTATGTAGTAAATATAATATAGTTTTAGACCTAGGTAACCCATCTTCACTTTTAACAAGTGGGTTAGATTGTGACACGTCACTTGTGATTTAAGGCTTAACAAACCCTCAACTATTTTCCAACAATTACGTTGTGGTGTGGCATTTATAGGAAACCATCTAACATACCCTTGCCCTACTTCTCAACACATTTAGGTTAGGTTGTTGCGTATCATTTCTAGGAAAATCTTTGGATAGAATTTAAATTCATTGCATGAATCTTTGCATAGGTTTATACATCAACCCCTGTGAGTTTTCTCATCTGAGCTTGGGACCGACAATGATGATTGCCACACTTATAAGAACCTAATGATAATAAATCATGATTGACAGGCTACAGTAATACTTAAGCTCCCTATTTTGCAAATACATGCAAAATTATTTGAATTCCATCGGATGGTAGTTTTAGAGAGAAAAGAAAGTCTAATTGATTTATGCTTTTAGTGTTTCTTTGTTGATTAAAGTTCTCAGCATTTAGATATCCTGCTTGTAAATTATAGTAATTAATTCTAATGTTTTTATAAGCTTCTTTCGAAGAAGCTTCTACCTGGGAAATATTTGATGTACTTTTTACTGCTATCTGGAAAACGCCTTCTAAAATTTTTTTTCATCAGAGCATGTTTGAGAAAATGGTTCTACATTATTTAATGTTTTTTCGCACCACCCTTTTGAGCTAACTTGCGGTTGTTTTTGCTTTCTTGGCTCAATTTCAGGTAATTATTTTTACAGTTGCAATATATAATAAAGGAGTATAGAATTGTAAGCTGATGGTTATGTATGAGCATGATCCTGATGTCCTCAGATGGGGCTTTGATTTTCTCAACGGTGATCCATTTTCAACCTCGAGCTATTGTGGTGTCACCACTGAAAGTGATGCGAACTTTTATGATGGAACCTACGGTAGAGAAAGTAATTTTGTAACGGATCACACCTCACTAGGGAGTGATGAGATTATGGCACGCGCTCTTCAGGAAGAATTTTCGCGCCTTGCTGTTGCAGAAGCAACTAGCCCTGCAAATGTAGGTGAACATTTGCAAGCATCTGCTCTTGCGCAAAACTGGTTTGGTCCAACCATGAACACTTATACTTCAGGTACATAGAAGAATATGAAATACGTAAATGATTTATATATTTTGTTAGTGTTGTTGTGGTGCTTTTCCACCTGAACAATTTTTGTTTTTCTTGCAAGTGTATGAAGATGGTGAGGAGAGTTCGGAAGATACAGACCCCTCTAGTGCATGTTGTAGCCCAGGAGAAATATCACTTGATGGAGATGAGTGGTTATTAGAGCTCACAGAGGATTGTTCAACTATAGATGGTGAACTTGGCAAAAGGTTGAATCTGTTAATTCCAATACCTGTAAGTTCAAATTCCTACTTTGAAATTCTGTAGACAATATTGGCTTCATACGACATTTTTTGAAGGAACTCTTGGAATTTTAATTAGCCAATCTACATTACGAAGAGCATGGCCTTTAGTGTTACATTTTATTAACATGATCCTGAGTTGAGGTCATGATACATGCGGAAAGTTATCTCAATCCTAGATGGAAGGATTGCTTTAATATTCTAATATCCATGATATTTTGATGATATTGCTTCTTGTAATATCATGCAGGCTTTATAATTGGCGAAGAAGACAATTAGGTAGATAAGTACGCAGATATATTGTATGGGAGCCTGCCAAAATTTTATGATGACGGTTTTTAGGAATTAAGTGGTGTGCAAGATAAAGTAATTATAGGTAGAATACTAGAATTGAATAGGCTTAGTCTTGTTTACCTTCTTATTTTTGCCCTTATAACTTCGTCCAGTCTTTTTTTCTTCTCGTGGCTCCTTCTTAAGCAAGTGGAATTTATTCTCGGTCTTCTTTCAATTCTTAGTTGGAGAGAGTTGGGTTTGGCAGATGGATGAGAGGCAGTTCACTTGGAGAAGAGAGGGACACCTAGTGAGGAGAAAGATGTATCCTATTACTGCCAGTTTTTAAAGGAAACATTTTGTATATTTTGGGAATTGAGCAGGATAATCTCATTGATATGAAATGGAAGGCATAAGTATAAATTATATGACTCCTAACAAAGGAAAGATAAAATATAGGAAAGATATAAAATAGGAAAAACATATAAATTAGAAACCATAACAAGAAGGAAATATATAAAACAGGAAATAGGGGAAAAGTAAATAAATCAATGCTAATTACTTTTAACACTCTCCCTTAAGTTGAAGCATAGATGTCAATTGTGTTCTACTTGGATTTGAACTCGTAAAAAAACGGCTGCGAAAGGTTTTTGTGAATATACGTTAATTGGCCAGTGGAAGGAACGAATGCAACACAAATTTTCTCAGAATCAAGCTTCTCCTTCAAAAAATGACTATCAATCTTCACATGTTTGGTACGATCATGCTGAACTGGATTATGAGCAATTTGATGGCAGCATTATTGTCACAAAACGGCTACAGAGGAAGAGAGACCGACATACATAACTTGTGGAACATGATGCGCAACCAAAAGGCTTCAATACTCCAATGGACAAACTAAAACTAGGCTTCAGCACTGCTCTGGGCAATTACAGACTATTTTTCATTTTTTTTCATTTGACAAGGTTTCCCCACACAAAGGAGCGATAACCTGAGGTAGATAGCCGATCAAGGACGGACCCAACTCAATGGATGTCTGTATAAACTGCAACTGAGCAAGAGGTGTGATGAGAATACTACAAATTTGAGCCTTGTGTGCTTTTCAAGTAGTGGAGAATACGTGTACAACGGTGAGGTGGTGCTCGTAGGGATCATGCATGAGCTGACTGACAATACCAACGGGTGACAAATGTCCAGACGCGTGTAATCTAGGTAAACGAGTTTCCCCACCAGATGTTGGTAGTGTGGCTTGTTCACCAAACCTACATGGGGAACGTCTGCCAACTTCTCATTAGGATCCATTGGAACACTTATTAGTTTGCAAAGGAGTAGCTTTATCTTTTTAGTAAATATGTCACATATTTACGCTGAGAAAGGGTAATACTCCAAGAGGACCGAGCTACTTCCACACCTAGGAAATATTAGAGAGAACTCAAGTCCTTCATCTCATAGGATGTTGTCAGGATGCTTTTGTGAGATTCCAAGGCCGGTCGATCACCTGTGAGAATGATTTCGTCAACATAGATGAGGATGACAATACGGTCATCGGATGAGTGACAGAAGAACATCGTGTGATCAGATTGGGCCTCAGAGAAACCAGGACCCACAACAACTTATGTAAACTTTCCGAACGAGGACCGGGGGGATTGGTTCAATCCATAAATAGATTTTTGCAATCTACACACTTGTCCACAGGAAGAGATTGAGTCAAAGCCCGGTGGAAGAGACGTGTTAACCTCCTCTGCGAGATTTTTGTTAAGGAAAGGATTCTTGACATCCCTTTGGAGATAAGGTCAATCCAGATTCTCGAATGGTCTTTAGTTTAGCTGCCAGAGCAAAAGTCTCATCGTAGTCTGCTCCATAGGTTTGCGAATAGTCTTTGGCACCAACCTTGCCTTGTTGCGTTCAAAGGATCCATCAAAGTTAAATTTGGTACAAAAAATCCACCGGCAACCCACTGCTTTCTTTCATCGAGTAAGATCAACAACATTCCAAGTATGATTTTGCTGAAGGGCATTCATCTCATCCATGACTGCCACCTTCTAGGAGGGGTCAGCCAATGCTGCCTCAATAGTTGATGGAAGACAACAACCCGTCAAATAATTAGCAAAAGTTTTGTAAGTCGGTGATAAGCTGTGTATAAAGACTGATTTTAGGACAAAGAGTGCATGCCTGATTGCATGTCTCAATGAGGGAATTCAACTCATTCAGAGTTAGAGTGATCCCCGTAGGTTGAGAGTGTCGTTCTGGGAATGTCGGTCGGAGCGGATTCCAATACATGCATCGAGGCAGGCATTGTGACAAATCTGACCCGAGGGTTTAGTACGTCGAGTGTAGACACGGTGAATGAATGGTGTAGATGTTGGTTTGGTTGGTGGCGGATCCAGTGGGACAAAGGGTTCCTCGGATTCAGTGGTAGTAGGAGTAGGTAAAATATTCAACAAAGTTGGAAAAGGAACATTTTCTAGAAATGCCAACTCCCCCTCGAGGCAGTGCTAGAGAATTAGGGTACTCTTTCAAAATAGGAGACATCAGCATTTACATAGTTTTTTGGTGGTAGGATCAACACACCGATAACATTTTTTATTAGCAGAATATCCGAGGAAGATACGTTTGATTGAACAGGGATCAAGTTTACTACGAGTTGGTAGTGTTTATAACAAAGGTCGTGCAACCAATGGAGAACTGATTGGTAGGAAAACACGACATCAAGACGGATAATGGGGTCCAAAAGTTGTAAATTTTTTTTGTGGGGACTCTATTTATGAGATATATTACAGTAAGGACAACATTATATTGATGGAGGATTCTCTTATTTACCAAGAATTCTCCTAATATAGACTTAAAATATTCAAGGTCATTGTAGTTCCGAAAGACTTGAATAATGGTTTTGAATTGGGTCAAAATGAAGGAGTGGAAATTTTTTAAGGTGACCGTCTCCTTAAATTTATCTTTTAATATATAGACCCAAGTCATCCGAGTGTGTTCATCAATCAAGGTAAGGATCCACCATTTATCGATGTAGCTTAAAGTTCGAGAGGGTCCCCATGAGTCACTATGAATCAGTGAAAAAAGAGCAAAAGGAGTGTAAGGGTGGGGTGGACATGGTACACATTAATGTTTAGTTAAATGAAAAATCTTACATTTAAAACTAGATATATTTTTATTAATAGACATCAAAGCATATTTTAAATAGTGAAAACTAGGATGACTCAACCGACAATGTAATAACATAATATGATATTCAGTGGATCGGAAAAAACTACAACTATGAGATTGAGTGTCCGTATCATCAATGTTTTTTTCTTGAAAGAAGTAGATCCCAACTACATGCTTGGCAGTTCAAATCGTCCTTCTCGAACGACGATCTTGAAAGACGCAAACATCAGAATAAAAATGAGCAATGCAATCAAGGTCATATGTCAATTTACTCACCGACAAGAGGTTAAACTTCAACAAAGGAACGTGTAACACGGATCTCAAAGTCAACTTGACTGAAAGAACACAGACCCTTTACCTGCAATGGAACTATAGTATCTCTCCTGGAGCACAAATAATATATCTAGAAGACTTGTGAACACCCAGTCTTGTGGTTTGTCACTTGAATCAATAAGCCATAGAATAGTAGAATAAAAAACAGCGAGTGTCATAAAAATGTTATCTTTATGGGCGTGGGAGGTCGAGGGGCGGAGGATAACTGACTAGATATAAACATCTTAATTAAGTGTTCCGTCAGACCCTTGATGGAGTATGGTGATTCTGGGATGGTCCGAGTGGGCTTTGGTTGCATAATCGTGGATTCTGAGGTTGTAGCAAGTCCTTTAGTGACGGAGGATTTGGAGGTAGACATATTCGATGGATTCCCGTGGAGCTTCCAACACTTGTCACGAGTATGATAAGGTTTGTGACAAGAATCACATGTGGAGTGATTGGCTTGTGACGACGTGGCAAAGTGTTGAGTACTGTTGGAGACCAAGACTGAAGTTTTAGTTGAAGGAGTGGAGGTGTCGAGCATGTCAAGTCTTCACCTTCTTTCTGGTGAATCTCGGTGAATGTTTGTCCAAGTTGAAGGATTTCTATATATGGGTAGCCCTGACACAGAGGATTCTGGTGGCAGGAGGGACAATTGGCGGCGAGAATTTTGCAGGGAAGAGTAGTGGAGGGAATTCTGTAGGAAAGATTAGCGGCAGTAGGCTCTGTAGTCGACAGTCTTGAAAGGAGATTTAGCCTGTTGGAGGGAGGTGCTACGGCTAGAAAAACTTGCAGGAAGGATCAACTGCTGAAATTTATATGAAACAATGACGGGAGAGCCTGTAGGGAAGCCGCAGGAGGAAGGAGGCCAACGACTAAAAACTGCAAGGGAGGAAGGTCTGCAAAACGTTCCGACAACGGAAAGAAGGGGCAGACGGTTGAAAAATTCTGCAGGAGGAGAAAAAATGTGTAAGGTAGGGAGGCCTGCAAGAAGTTTCGGCGATGGGAAGAAGGGACCGGCGGCTAGGGTTAGATCTTTGGCAGTATTATCCTGTTGATTTTGGGAATTGAGCAGGATAGTCGTATTGATATGAAAGGGGAGGTATAAGTGCAGATTACATGACTCCTGACATAGGAAATATTTAAAAAAGGAAAAACATGCAAATAAGGAATTAATAAAATAAGAAGAAAATATATAAATTAGGAAATATATTAAAAGCACATAAATCAATGCTAGTAGCTTCTAACACATTTAAATTTAAACTCCTAAACAAGCTCCATGATCTAGGATTGCCTGATAAGGTGTTAGCCCAATTAGAAAACAAATCCGTAACTAGTACTCGCCATATGTCCATCCTCCTTAAATTGTGAGGGTAGATTGTTGAAGGACTTGTCATTTTCTTATGATGGTATCATTTGATTTAAACTCTTCATCCTTTCTCTCTTTTGAATTGTTTTTTATGGTTTTTTTTTTTTTTGGGAGATAGAGAAGATGGTGTTATATCATTGTTCCCATTATTTGATCTGGTCAAGCAAATGTGGCAGATTTCATTGTTGAAGATATTGAAGAACCTCCTTATCATAACAAAATAAAGTGTTTGTAAGACGAATTGAATACGACAAAGTGAGAATGTTATGATGGTTGTGTTGAAAATAGGAAAGTTTGAGTGAGAAATAAACTGTTGGACTATGTAGCACATATTGAAGATAGGGGATTTACATGTATACCACTCAAAATTTTGGATTTTATCTATTTCGCACCCAAATTTTAAATATTACAGTTATATCTCCCGAAACTTTTAAATAATAATAAAAAAAATATAGCACCCCCAGCTAAAATTTCTAACAATGTCACCCCCTCACTATCGATTGCTTGCGCCGCCAGCGATCTAGCCGCACCACTGCTGCATCTACTGGCATCCTCTCCTCATCTCATCTTCCTACTTGTTGGCACCCCACAAGCCTCCCAATCTTCCTGTTCACTGACACACCACAAGCCGCTGCACTGCTGCTATACCTTCCGGCATCTCCTCATCTTGTCTCTCTGCTTGCCAGCACGCCACAAATCACTCCCCTCACTGTCAATGATGCCTACCACTCTCTTGTCTCTCTCTACTTGTGACCAAACCAGCCCTTCCTGCTCTTTACAGCTTCCTTCTACGCAATCGAACGCCAATGATAGGCAAGGGCACATGCAGTTGACTAACGCCTTTATCATGGTGCTTGATGTGTAATATTTAAATTTTTGGTGTGAAATTGGTAAAATTGAAAGTTTTGAGTGCTATGCATGTAAATCCCCCTTGAAGATATTATGGTAAAAATATCTGACTTGGCGTTTTGGGTAATTTATTAATAATGATGTTAAGAATGAAGGCTTAAGCAAATAAAACATTAAATCTAATCTACAAAATACACCAGCTCTTTGTAGGGATTATTACAGGAAAATTCTTGAAGTTTACCAGAAATCATGATTCTTATGAAGAACATTGGACTACATTTTGAGCAATAAAATGTCGTCATATGTACACAAAGGGATTCCATTTTTCAATGTTTGTTTTTGAAACATTTGATCAATTGTGAAGGAAATATGTGGATTTGTCTCTATTGTTAAGCTGTTTGTCGTCAATGGTCTCATACAATGTGTTTTGGACTTTGCCTCACTACACCATTGGTGTTGGCTTTTTCAATGGGGCGTCTTAATTTCTGGCAATTTGGAGAGATTGCCAACCGATGGAAGTCCATAACTGTTTGATTTAAATACTCTAATGCTTAATGTGGTTACCGTGATTATAGTATCATGCATTACTTTTACCGTGGATCAAACACCATGCTCATGTTGACCATCATTGGCATACCAAACTATGCCATGGTAGTTGTACAAACTTGCTTTATAGCCTGTACCTCTGAGCGTGCCCATTACAGAATTACAGTACGCTGAATTTTCTGATAACTAAATTGATAGGCAGACAATCTCCCTAGAATAGTGCGGTACCAATGTATCCTGAATGCATGCATTGCTAAAAAATGATAATAGTGTTATTTTTATTGTGATATTAAAAATTTGAGTGCTATGCATGTAAATATGAAAGTTTACATGTGAGATATCTACATACGTAAGAATTGTGTGCTATGAATATAAATGCCCCCTGTTTAATGTTTTGTCTGTGATTATATGATTACATCAAACTTTAGTAATTCTTTCCATTTCAGATCATTTGATACATCTTTTCGTTTTTTACTTGAATTTTAAATTCTTATTTGTTAAAATTAATTTATTTCATCTTGTTGATGGCTTTTGCAGCATGTTCCAAGAATTAATGGCGAAATTCCTTCAGTAGATGAAGCTACATCAGATCATCAGAGGCTTTTAGACAGGTATTCATTGAAGGCTTGGTTCATCGAGAATTCAAAGAGTATTTTTATAGGCTGGTCATAAAAAAATTATGACCATGACTATTCAACTGCAACATATTATGACTATTTGCAATCGCTAAGTATTCAATAAAGTGTTGAAAAAATTCAAAGTGATTGTTGAGATTTGGAATAGAGCGGTACAATATTATTGATAGAATGAGAGGTATTTGAACCTAATTACAATAGGTATAATAAAGGAAAGAAATGAAACAAAATAAAACTGCGAAAGAAAATAAAACAGAGCAAAGCAAAATAAAAAATACATAATGAGAGAATAAGAGCAAACTTGACTGAAATGTGAGCAATGCTGATTGCAACCTTATTATCACAGAATAACTGCAGTGGGACAGATGTTGGCATACTAAGTTTACGGAGCATGATGTGTAGCCGAAGGGCTTCACGCATTCCTAAGGACATGGATTGAAATTCAGCTTCAGCACTGCATCAGACAACCACAAACTGTTTTTTACTTTTCCACATGACAAGATTGCCCCATACAAATGAGCAATACCTCTAGGTGGAACGTCGATCATGAACTGATCTAGCCCGATCAGCATCTGTATAAACTACAAAAGACCGAGAAGTGTAACGAGAGTAAAATAAGTCTGAGCCCGACATACCTTTCAAATAGTGGAGAATTTTGTAAAAAACTTTGAGATGGTACTCATAGGGGTCATGTATAAATTGACTCACTATTCTAATGCGTGACATATATTGGGGCGAGTATGAGCGAGGTTGATGAGTTTTCCCGTGAGGTGCATGCGACGAGTCTTGTTGACAGACACAACATTGGGAATGTCATATAATTTTTCATTAGGATCCATAAAAATATAAACGGGTTTGCACAGAAGAAAATTATTTTCCATCAAGAGATCAATCACATATTTGTGCTGAGACAAGCAAATTCCCCGAGATGACCGAGCGAATTCCATGCCTAAGAGGTACCAGAGAAATCTCGTGTCTTTTATTTCGATGGATGTTGCAAGAGTCTCTTTAAGGACTCTAATGCTGAGAGTTTTATTTGTAAGAAAAATATCATCAACATTGAAAATAAGGATAGCTACCTGTCAATTGGAGGAATGTCGGAAAAAGAGATGTGATCTGATTGAGCCCGAGTAAAACTATGGCCTATAATCACCTATGTGAACTTATCGAACCATGCCCTTGGGAACTGCTTTAGCTCATAGGAGGACTTTCGTAACTTGCACATTTGTCCTCTGGAGGCTGTAGAATCAAAGCCTGAAGGGAGAGACATTAACACATGTTCTATCAGCTCTCCATTCAAGAATGTATTCTTGACATTTAGTTGGAATAAAGACTAATCTAGAATCATGGTAGGATCAAAACACCGACAACCCTTTTGAGTTATGGAGTACCTAAGGAACATATATTTTATGGATATGGGATCAAATTTACTCCGAGTGGGGGCAATGTTTTGAAAAAAAGGTCTTGCGCCAAAAAATCTTGGGATCTAATGTGGAGAAGACTAGATTAGTAGGGAAGAATGACTTCAGGAAGGCAAAGGGGATTCAAAACTTTTGAAACTTAGAGTAGACACTATTTATGAGATAGTTGGCAGTGAGAATGACATCATTCTAAAACCGTTTCAGGGCATTGGAGTGAAACATAATAGAGCGTGCAAATTTGAGGAGGTGAATGCTTTTTCGATCTGCTACCCCATTTTGTTGAGGGTTCGTATACGAGCTATAATGGAGGATGCTCTTATTTACCAAGAATTCGCCCAAAATAGAGTTGAAAATTTCACAACCATTGTCGGTTCGAAGGGTCTGAATAAGAGTTTTGTATTGAGTTAAAACAAAAGGTGTAGAAATTTTGAAATGTCATAGCAACTTCAGATTTGTCTTTTAAAATGTAGACTCATATCATTCGAGTGTGGTTATCAATTAAGGTCAGGAATCACCTTTTATTGGTTTAGCTGGAAGTGTGAGGGAGTCCTCTTATGATGCTTGGCTAATGAAATGTTTCACAATTGAAGTTAGGAAGATTTTTATTAGAAAAAATTAAAGGATACAGATTGTGCTAATATTGAAAATTAGGATGACCCAACGATAATGCAACAACATAATTAGACAATCAATGACTCGAGATAAGCTACAATTCCTGAGTGGTGTCCACACTCTTCGTGCTCTTCACTTGGAAATATTAGAGTCCAGCTACCTTATTAGCAGTTTCAATCATCATCCTCGAATGAAGATCCTGAAAAACACAACCATTAGAAGAGAAATTAGAGACACATTCGATATCATTTATTAACTTGCTGACAGATAACAAGTTACATTGTAATAGGGGAACATGCAAAACAGACTTCAGAGTTAGACCGACTGTTAGTACAACTGATCTTTTACCAGTAATGACATTACAGGAGTCATCTTCAATTTTGACAGTATCTTTTCCAAAGCACAGATAGTAAGTCGAGAAACCCTGTGAACTCAGTCAGGTGTTCAGTGGCAGCACATGAATCAATAATCCACCGACTAGAGGAAAAAACTGTGAGAGCCATTGGAAGAGTATTTTGTCGGACGAAGAACCCGCGACTCCAAGAATTTTGATCAATTGCTCTTGTTTTTCAGGGATTTGATGCATTTCAGGATGTTTTAGATAGGAGTCTGTTGAGTTATGGTAGGCTCGGGCGTCGCCGTGAGACCCTGGTTGCAAAGGATTTGACCGAAGGTTTATACGCTAGCTTAATGTGAAGTTTCCAACACTCTTCTCTGAGTGTGATTGAGTTTGTGACTGTAATCACAAGTAGGGTGACTGGTTTGAGATGACATGGACGAGGGCTGAGCACTTTTTGAGAACAAGGCGGACTATTCAGCTGAAGGAGTAGAAGTGTCGAGCAAGACAAATCTTTAGCTTTCTTCTCGATGAATCTCGGTGAAGGCTGCTCATGCGGAAGGAAGTGGATCCTGACTAAAAATACGGCATTGGCCTTCGTCAAGGTCTTTGATAAGACCACCCAGGAATTGGAACATGCGATCCATTTCTACAATCTTCTGGAAGAGGGATAGGTCTGTCGGAGAATCCCAAGTTTAGTCGTAGTACGAGTTGCATTCAATCCATCATGAAATAAGGTCGTTACCGCTGTTTTGCCTCCCGGATTTTCTTAGATATCTCATAGAGTTGATTAGAATTTTTTACATCCAAATAGGTATCACAGATAGTCGTCCAGAGGGCGCCAACTGAAGGGAGAAACATATATGAACAACTAACCAAAGTCTCCATGGAGTTGAACAATCATGACATGATCATGGAGTTCTCCACTTCCCAAGCTTCATATGACAGTTCAATTTTTGGAGGCTCACGAACCATACCTGTGAGGTAACCAAACTTTCCACGTCCTTTGATGAACAAAGACATCACTTGGGACCATTGAAAAAAAGTTATTATCATTTAGTTTATGGGTTGTGATTAAGAAATTCATGTTGTTTTCTAATCTTCTGGTCTGCAAGGGAGCGTAAATTTAGGTTGATCCCCCGGTGTAATCAAGAACAATTTCTGAAGGTGGTTTAGAGTTGGAGGAATCCATCATAATTCTGACCGAGCCAAAGGAGATGTGGTTTTGAGCCATCGATGAATTCTGATAGGGTTACGACAGAGGACTACAGGAAACAATGGTTGATGTAGAGAACAGTAAGAAGGGGACTCAGATCCAGAACTATAGGAAACAACAACTGCACGGGGTTGCAGGAAACAATGGCCGCCGGCTGCTGGATTGAGGGAAGAAGCTTGTTGAATCATCGATGGCTGGATCAGAGGAGACTGACAGCTGCACAGGGACCAACAGAAAGTTCATGCGACAGCTGGAACACCAGCGGTTGCATGGGAAGTCCAGCGGTTGCTGTAACTTGCGGCTGGAACAAAAGGTTCATGCAGCTGTTGAAACCAGCAGAGAACGCCGACGACTAGGAGTTGTCGGCTGCTGGAACCGATGGAGGAAGCTTGTGGCTGTTAGATCTAGGGTTAAACTCTGATACCATGTTGAGATTTGAAATAGAGCAACACCATATTATTGATAGGAGGGGTATTTAAACTCAGTTACAATAGACATAATAAAGAAAAGAAATAAAACGTAATAAAAAAACCGGGAAAGAAAGTAAAATAAAGTAAAACAAAATAGGAAATAAATAATGAGGGAATAAGAACAAATAAAAAATATTAACGACTAGAGATTGTCATTATAATCTAATAAAAATAATATGTTTATAGTGATCATTTTTCAACAAGAGTTGATTGACACTATATTATGTATATTCTCAATATAAAACTATAAATAATCACATATTAATCTATTGCATCCTATGGGCATAAGCAGGAATTTTAAGGTATTTATTCAATTTTAAAAAGCTTAAGGATTAACAAAACTAACTAAGAGGTGGTTTGATCTATAGAAAAACCAATGTATTGTAATTATTTTGCATGGGTTTTAAGAATTGTAAGTACGGTGTAAATTATGACCGAATTTAAAATATATTCTATAGTTCATTTTCTCAGTATTTAGATTTCGATCGATTTGACTGATTTCTAAATTCACACTTTTATGTAAAGTGCTGCTGCCTTTCGTGGGCCGCCCACCATCAAATAACGACCGTCACCAGATATCGGATGTTGCTCGCCTGCCCGCCGCATTTACTGACCTCCTCCGCCGCCGCTGTCGCTGGTCATATCCCACCACCAGTCGCTGCACACTGCCCACTGAAGTCCATGCTTGCCCACCCAAATCTACCCACAACAACAGCTGGTTGCTGCCGACTAATGCATTGCTTTTTAAATACATTGTTTTCATTTTATTTTAAACCAAAAAATAAAAATAATTTTTTTTTATTTCACACTGAATCAAATAACTCCAAAGTAACCTAAATACAATACATTACCCTTATATTTCATTCATTTTACATTGCATTACTTTTTCAGCAAATCAAGCAACCCTTAACTTATTTTGTTTTTCATTTATCAGATAATTTCACTTCACGCATATGATTAAATATCAACAATCGAATTAAGAAAATGAGCCTGACTATTTATTCAAGTACAATGTCTATTAAAGTAAATGGCCATCATAGTGATTTATCAGAATATCTACTTTAGAACAATTAAAACATTTTTTTAAGAAAAAACATGAATGATTTCTATTGAGGATTCTTACTGCTCTTGCATCCTATTCATGCACGAACACGATATAATCATGCTCTTGGAGTCAGGATGGATGCTTGTGTCATCTGTTGCTCTTGCTTGATCGGGACAAATGTGGATTTCTTGTGTGATTTTACCTCTTGCGTGATTGGGACAATTATTAATCTATATCACCATATTAAGTATCAAACAATAATCTTGAACCAAAGTACAATATTGTCCAACATTAAGCACACTTATAAGAATCGTAGATTCAACTCACATATTAGCATATTGATCATATGCATCGCTCCAATTTTGGGATCATACGACATACTCTAAGGTATGTACCATCCGCACATATCAACATATGATAAAGATTAATTTATTCTGTTATGAAGCATTATCTTCGTATCCCTAACATATTTCTTCATCTTATGATTTTACCTTCTTTGGTACCAGGTATTGATCTACCTGTTAATGACTTATACCCTAGAAATTATGGGTTTGTCTATCATATGGCTTCAACAACCGCCATCCAAGTGCTTAAATTAAGACTCATAATATTAAAGAACTTACCTGTGATAGAAATTTTGAGCACAATTCTTAAAAATCACTAAACTAAATCAGAACACAAGCTTAAATATGAATTTAAAGCACTATAATCAAATGCAAGATTGAAGAAATTGGATGGCAAAAAATTATTGGTACTTGTGTCCATTCAATCATTGCACGAAATTGAAGGTGGGTGATCGAAGAGATTGATGGTTGTTGGCTGTTAAGAGACTAACTTTAGAGCCCCTTAAGGAGTGGGTGAGGAGTGTATGATGCAGGCGTTGAATAAGCCCCGCAGCAGGGCACTTTGATTTCGCGGGACGAGTCCAGTGAAGCTTCACAAGAACGGGAGGCGGGACAGGATCGCCATCCCGCGCGGAGTGATGCAGATCGCGAACTCTTTCTATCCAGGGGGTTGCTTTGCATATCTGCCACAACTGTCTTCTTTTGAGAAGAGTTTATTCTAGATTCTTCTTACCTTCTCACACCATTCCTTTTGTGCAGTAGTAGGAGGCTATAAATTGTTGTTCACTGTGTGTATGAGTCAGTTATGATTGTGTTGTCTTCAGATCTCTTGTGTGGAGTTTTTCCCTCTTGTTAAGGGTCTATCTGATGACATGTGGTGCTTCGGTTGTTTCATACTCTGAGGTGGTGTTGTATACTTCCAACTCCTTTGTATCTTCTTCTCAACCTTTCTCTCGCCACTCCCCTTAACTGCCTACCACCACACTACCGCCACCTCTATTTCTCCCACAACCGTGCTATCCTGCCTTCCTACAATCAACCAAACACCCTCCCAACTTGCCCAAACAACCACTCGACCTTCCTCATCTTTCCCTACCACCCCGCGGACGCCACCATATTCATCTCTTATTGTATTTTCTTTCTATTTGAGTCGAGTTGTAACCCTATTTATATATTAATAAAAGTTTGCTTTTGTGATCCACTGCTCCTCCTACTAGTTCCAATATCATTTGGTATCAAAGCTAGTCCAAATCTAGTCTCATTTTAGAGTTTTCTAGCATCTGCGCCCACTCAAGCTACCTTCATAATTTTTTTTTTCCTTCTAATTCCCAAGCCTAGCCATGTCACTGCAGAAAAATGCATTGGACTTGACCCGATAATAGATTCAACGTGAAATCCATTGTCTGCAACAACGACTAGTAGAGTTGGATGATGGGAACCAGGAAGAGGTCACCTTGACAGTGATCAGGAGAGTTGAAGAGAAGACGTGGACGAGGAGATAAATCTGTTCCATATGGAAGATCATAGTGACGAGGAATATCAACCACACCATTTTGATATCCAATATCAAATAAGGCCGAGAGAAGAGACCGAAGGTTAGCGAGAGTTTCTGGGTAGCAGAATAACTCACAATAATACACTTTACAGCTCTGGGACCCAACTTCCCTGCTGATGATCTATTTTCCTTCACAAAACATGCATAGCCAAATATCTTCAATGGGAAGATCCTGTTATTATCTACTTTCAACATCTAACAAGGAAACTCCCATCCAATACCCTCGACAACATTCTCTCGATCAATTGAGCAGCTGTCAAAACTGTTTGCCCCCACAAGTGTTTTGGACATCATCACAATCATTATGCTTTGTACTACCTCTAAAAGTTGTCAATTATTCCTCTTTGCAACTCCATTTTATGATGGTGTGTATGGACATATGGTTTGATGTTGGATCCCTTGGGCTGATAAGTATTCCCCAAATATTTTGTTGATATACTTAACAACACATCCTCCACACTTCTAGATCCTCTTCAACACTCTCGACCATGGATTTCAAGGCTGAGTCTATCCTCACTTTATGCAAATACCAAAGTCCACCATGCCACGTTCCAATTCTAAGTGTTTGGACCATCCCTTTCTCTTGACAACACATTTTAGTTGAAGAATAATGAAACTAATGATAAAAGATTTACCAAAAAGGAATGAGCATAAAAAATATTATACATAGTCATAGAATCAGTACACCTTACTGTACCCTTACCCACTACATGTTGTGTTGTATCATCAACTGTCTGAATTTTCTCTGGAACTGCTAAGTAATATATGAAGGAATTCTCTAATAGTGCCTATCACATGTCGAGATGGACCATAATCTATCATTCATTCTGGTGATCTTTTGGTGAAAATAGTGGCATGAGCATGTGTATCACGAGTATCTTTGTCTGAGTGAACATAAGTAGCAATGTTACCACTTGATGACGACAAGATGGATGCATTCTTGGCCGCACCACCTGTTGCTTTCTGCTTCCTCTCGACATCTCTAGAAACTAATGTCCTAATTGTAAGACCACACCTGTCTCTCTCTATTCCTCTGTTACTATCGGATTTATCCGATAGCACCTTCTTCCACCTCTTCGATCACCACAGCCACGAGCACGGTCTCCAAACTATCCACGTCCACGTCTCTCTCTTCTTAGGTGGCCTAGAACAGACTCTGCTCAGATGTCCTACTCCACCACAGTTGTAGCATTAGGAGTCTCCCCTTGGACACCTGTCATGCCTAAGCTCAAGGCAGCCAAAGTTGCTCACCAACCTAGAAGTACACTTGTGCTCTAAGTGTAGCCTCATGTGACACTCTTGTGCCTCATCCAACGAGGAGATTGTCGCCTGGGCTAGGAGGATTGATCTCCTCTGATAAAAAAAATCGGGTTCAGATGAGCCAAAAATTACATATTCTTCATCCGTGCAAGGATCTCCTCTTTCTTACACCACGGATCACCATAGCTTGACATCGGTGAGAAGTGATCATGATCTGCCCACAACAACTTCAGATATATGGAGTACTCTTGAATCGATCAATCATCAGATACTATTGCCTCTATCTGAATCTGAATCTAGAACACCTTCATGTGGTTCTCAGCTCCAGCATAGATCTTCTTCAGCTTCACCAAGATGTTATGCACCTTTCGAATGTTATCTATTGATGAGGCAATCAATGAAACTATCGAATTGAGTAGCCAGGTGTAAATCAAAGCGTGTGTGGTCCTCCACTCGTTTGCCTCAACACTATTGCTCTTTTGCTTGATTCTGTCATATATCCCTCTAGTATCGTCTTTGCTAGTGCAGCCTCAATTTAAGGCGACCAACTCAAGATTGGTTAGTCAAGCTTCAGATCCATGGTAGGGAGATCTAGCTCTACTTATGTTAGAGGTAGTGAGGTAGTGGTTCCCGTCGAGATGTTGTATCCTTATATGAGTCCGACCAAGAGACCTTTAGAACTTCAGTTCTATTTTTCCTAAAAGCTCCAATTCCTTGCCTCCCGCGCCATCTCTATCTCCTAATATTCTCAATCACAATGATCCAAATCTAGATCACATAAATTATACGCGGGCTTCCTTCCTCCTCTTGATCTGATCTTGATATGCTTCTCTCGTCTCTCTTGTAGGTTCTCTAATAAGCACTAACTCAACTTGGCGAAACCATGGGCATCAACCTGGCCCGCAAGGAATCGAGCCTACCATGTTCGGTTTTGCTCCCGCTCAGCTCAACCTATACTCGGCATGCTTCCAATTCGACTTCACCTTACATTGATTCAGCAATTGTGCGTGTGCTTATAGTCATGTTTACGATCGACCCTCTCTATTTACCTCCTTGGTCTCCACTCGCCCCCTCTCGTCTCCCTCTGTTCCGGTCTCTGGATACCGCTTCAGGCATCACAAAATCATGACCTTCCTTTCACTGAATCCTCCTTGCACCTCGAGATTGAAATTAAAGCTTCTTATCTCGTTCTTCTTGATGCGGCGAGCAACCGACCAAAATAGAGGAGCAACGGTACTATAGTTGCACCGTTGCAGCACTATAGCGACGGCTAAGATCAAGGTTTAGCTCTGATACCAAAAAAAATAATTGCTCTAAAAACTTGTTCTATTCATTAACGATTTGGTCTTGCCCCCTAGATTTCTTCTGTATTTCCTATTTACAAATAGAAAACTAAACAAGATATAAATCTCAACAGGAACCATGCACGCTTGGACTGGAACAAAGCAAATTTGTTGGAATAGCGCATGCAACTAGAGCCACGCGCAAGCTTGCGCCAAAGCACAGTGGGAGAATGAGCGAGTGCAAGCTTGGCCAAGAGCGATCTAGCATATAGGTGAAATGGGATTGATCCAAGGCATAGTTAAGATTTTTTATTAGGGTTTTGTAACCAGCCTCAAAACTGATTGCAAAATGTTTAAATGACTAAGAGCTATTCTGAAAACAACCTACAAAAATAAGTGACAGGTCACAATTATCTGTTTGAATTATGCAATATTCATGTGTGTGTCATTTCATTGGTTTTGTTCTTCGGTAGCTTTCCCTTTTCATGTTTTTAAATACTTTTAATTATGTTGTATTAATGTGTACCACAAGTCCTTGCTAACATGTGTATGCTTAATAACGCTATTTGTTTGATGTTGTATCCCGTCGATGGATTTTGTTCTAAACTTTGGCTTTGCTTTTAAAAAGTATTTGTTATTTCTTTTCTAATTATCATGTTCTTACAGGTTGCAGTTGTATGACTTGGTTGAACTTAAGGTTCAAGGAGATGGAAATTGTCAGGTAATTTATCATGGTTATTCATGTTTGGAAAGTTGGTTAATCCTTTACAAGATGAAGAAGCATTAAGGAACAAAATAAGATGAATTACGAGAATGATCATTCATTTACCTGGTTGGTTGTTTATTCTTCCAATGCACAAGTTTCTCCAACCAAGATTTAATTTTTGTTTGTATTTTTGAACAACTCGTTGTTGGTTAAATAACAACGTAATGTATTTTCACTCTTCACAAACCTGCCCCCCTTATAGGGATGATAAAAATATCACTTTATCATTTAAAATAGATATAACATTGTGGCTATTTTTATTAAGATTGTATTTTATTTGACCCCTGTGCAATTAGTTTCTTGGCTTTCCATTTTGTGCAAAAAAAGTGCTTCGATTTTCAGAAGAGGTGCTAGTTCCTTTTGTGATAGCTATCAAATCTTGCCATAATGGATTCATAGATTTTTGTGATGAAAATGCTCTTGGGTAAAGAGCATTTTGTTCTCCTCGTTCTAGAACTAGTGTTAATTTGGTCACACTTCGTTTTATTCAAGCAGGCATCTCGCTATTAAAATCTTTGAAGCAAGTGAATGTTGATGTAGTCTGAATTAAGTCTTATAACTGCATCCCTTTTTTAAGAAAAGCTGACACCTAAGTACTTGGAACCAGGCTAATGATGATCTGTCTTCTATTGTAAATATGTTGCTACTTGGCATTGGTGGCATTCTACACCATATATGGGTTTCAACAGAAAGTACAAGCTGTCAGTTCATTTGAAGTATCCTGAGAACTAAAGTACAAAATGTGGTAGCATGGGTGCGAGAATTCATGAACGTGGGAGCGGGGGAAGGACACTGGATCTCACAAGCGCGGGAGATCTTATGCATTCCAGAATGACTGGACCGAGCCACTCCGGCCTTGGGAGAGCTAACTGGCTCTTCCAAAAGGGACCAGCGCCTTCTTTCAACATTGTGACCCACTCCTAGTTACGCGGGGCCTATATATGTGTTTTCTTTGTTTTAGATTCTCAGTTTTGGATTGTATTTATGTCAGGACGGCCCCAGTGTTCCCTGTTTTCCCTTCTTGGGCTGTATCCAAGGGCGACTATATCTCGTTCCGAGATGGTGATTGTCTTTCAAGAATCAAGTGATGTTCCGACTGTATCTTGTTTCGAGGCTGTGATTGTCTTCCAAGGATTAAGCAGTGCTCTGACTGTATCTCGTTCCCAAGGGGATATTTATCCTTCCCCTACTCCTCTACTTCTCTCCTGCTTTGCTACCACACATTCCTCCTCACTAGAGCTGCCTCACCTTGTTGTCACCTTTTCAAACCTCCAACAATCACCACTGCCACCGTCGATACACTATAATTGCAGTTTGTGTTTTGTCTGTTTCCATTTTCTATTTTTGTGTGTTGTTTGTAATCGTCTATCAGTTTTTCAGTAATAATATTTGCTTGCTTATTGTTGTGTCGGTGAACTATGGTATCATTTGATATAAGAGTTAGCTCAACCCTAGTTCTATCTTAAGGTTTTTGGCATCAATCAATACCCAACTCCACTTCCCCACAAAAATTCTTCTCTTTGTTTATTTTTCAAACTGGCCACCCAAAGTTTTTCTTTCCTACCCTACATTATCTCTATACACCACACCCTCTTTCACCTACCCAAATTGAAACTTCAATCATGACACCGAAGTGACAATTTTTGGGAGAACTGTTTAGGAGGTTGTAATGTCGTTTATGAGAAATCCACGAAGAGATGTTCGGGAAACTTCTATAGAGGATGTGCGTCGGGAAATCCTACAACTGCTGCAGAGGCTTAACACCTTTGAGAGGGGTCAATCTAGAAGAGTCACCGTAGCCACAACAGTGACTTGACAAATCGAAAGAATGCAGTAAATCCCTTCACCAAGCAGATTCTAGGGATGAAGAACCCCTTACTCTGAAAAGTTGGATTGAAATATCAGAGGAGATTGGATTTTGAAGTATATGTGGATTTGCTATATTTTGATTTCTACATGGATCCATATGGGCTCATTGAATGGATCTGGATAATGGAAAGTGCCTTTGGGTATCAAGACGCCCTCTGGACAGAATGATGAAACTAGTCACCAACAAGTTAAAGAAAAGTGTGTTATTTTGGTGAAAATATTTAAAGCACTTGAGCCTGCATGATGGAAAAAACATTATCATTACCTAGTCCAAAATGAAATGGGAGATGTTGTGTCATTACCTGCCAATTCATTACCGGTTGGATCTTGAAACCTTAGGTTCAAAAGTGGAGATGCAACATTACTGGATGGTCGCCACACCTTACAAACAAAGTTCTAACTCAGGATCAAGCAGCAAGAGTAGGGGAACACCTAATCCCCCGCCTGAGAAAAAATTGATTCAGAGTAGAGGATAGGTGACACCAACCAACATTCCTAAATATGTCCCAATAAGAAAGTGCATCAAGTGCCACGGTTTTAGGGACAGTGCAGTAGCTTGCCCAAATAAGGACGTGTTCTATTTTACTGAGGAGGGAGCCGTTGAAGAAATGGGACATCACTTGATGACTGCCACACCTTAAAGATAGAGTTCAACCCTAGTATCGAGCAGTAAGAGTACGCTCAGGGGAACATCCATGCTTCCAATTGAGGAGAAACCGATTCAGAGTAGATAAAAGGTGAAGCCAACCAACATTCCTAAATCTGTCACAGTCAAAAAAATGTGTGGAAGTGTCATTATTTTGGGCACAATGCAGTAGATTGCCCAAACAATGGTGCAGTCTATTTCATCGAGCAGGGAGCTGTTGAAAACATGGGTAAATAATTTAGTAGATACGGGAGAAAGCGAGGACACCAAAGAATATCAGATTCCAGCTAATGCGGGAAAAAAAAACATGTATTTCAAGTTGAGCCATTTAGAGAGACTCCAATAGAATTACCTTTGGTGGTCCAAGATGTTCCTCAGTCCGAGGAATCGACACCAAACACATGACAAACCCATATACGAGAATTTCAAACTTTTCATATATATAGTCTACTTGCTAAGTTACTCCTATTGAAGGAGGTCTAGCATGTCAAAGATAAAATTCTTTTGTGTTGTTTCTAAAAGACTATATAGATTTATTTGAGTATTAAAATTAGTTCAGCGATGTACCTACCAAGATCTAATCATACAAGATAGATGAACTATAGTGTTGGAAATCTCCTTAGGATCTTCGGGGGAATGAACATCCTATGGTGGAATCCAAATCCTTTCAGAGAAGAAGAAAAAACCTAACATGAGTAGTTACACTTTATTGTGATCTAGCCTACCACAAATTTTAGTTTAGAGGTAGTTCTTCTAGACTAATTTGTTTATCAGATGAGTAGTGCCTAGTACAAGGATTGGAAGAAGCCAATTACAAATTTAATGACTTTAGAGTTATATTGGGAAAATCTACGTCTATATGTAGTTTCAGCTCAGGTGGTGCCAAAAGAGGATGGATACTTATTTTATCAGGATGTGTTTTGGAATAACAAAACTCATAGGAGTGACTTACTTGAAAGTTACAATAGCTTCGCCACCTTCAATGTGGCTAAACTAATATCATATCATGAGAAGTTAGAGTTTTGATAGATGAGTTTGAAGCTCCTCCCAACCTTTGGTGACTGACACGGGAGCCTAGATGCAAAAAATCACTAATGTGGGAATGGGAGAATGAAATGGGAATGAGTGTCTGACGCGATATTTCATTAGTGCGGAAAATCTTCTGCTTTCTGGAACGACTGGACTGAGCTGGTCCAGCCCTGGGTGAGAGCCGATTGGCTCTTTTACGAGGGATTGGCTCCTCTTTTCCAAAGAGTGGCCCAATTCTAATTATCTAGGGCTTATATGTGTGTTTTCTTTGTTTTATATTTTTGGTTTTGGATTGTGTTTTGTCTGGACAGTCATCGGCATCCCTTATTTTCCCTTCTAAGGTTGTACCCAAGGGCAATTGGTGTTCCGGTTGTATCTTGCTTTGAGGTGGTGATTGTCTTGATGCTTCGGTTGTATCTCGTTCTTGAGGGGATATTAATTCTTTCTAAACTCCTCCACATCCTTCCTGCTTCACTACCACGCATTATTCCTTGCTGCAACCGCCCCACCTTATCGTTGCCTTTCCGTACCTCCAACAACAGCCACCACCAGTTTCGGTATGCTCTGGTTGCAACTTGTGTTTTTTGTTTATTGCTATTTTCTATCGCTGTGTGTTGGTTGTAATTTTCTATGAGCTCTTCACTAATAATATTTGTTTTCTTATTGTCGTTTGTGTTAACTCCTATATCACTGCATTAGTTTTATTTGTCTACAGGAGGTAGCTCATTAAATAAATTTAAGACCACTATAATTTTCTCGTTATCAGATGGGAATTTGGCAACTGCGAGGGCGGCCAAGTGCCATTTGTAGCAGAAAACCCTATGCAACTACGGGTAGAATTGTTTTCTGATTAGAGTAATGTTACGAAGTAGATGGTGAGGATAGAAGATAATTTGAATTATTAAATGGTGAGCTAGCATTACGTGTTGAAGAATGTGGCCGTTGGTTTGGTTTATCCTGATTATTCAATGGTTCTTTGATATCTAACACAACAATTTATTGGCTCCTCATGTTCATACTTTTTAAAATCTTCATTTCCAATTTAGTTTCTTAACCAAAAACAGAAAAGGCCAAGGGTGAAGTTGCTTTGTTGGAATGGAATATAATTTACTCATTTTTATGTGCTCGTGATTTTACTATTTTCCATCTTTTGGCAACTGAACCATTATTTGCATCAACAACCAGTTTCGAGCTCTATCTGATCAGTTTTATCGTACTCCTGAGCACCACAAGTTTGTGAGGCAGCAAATCATCAATGAGGTTTGTCATTCAATATTTTTTAAAGTTTTTTATTTTCCATTCAAGTCAATGCTTGCTCTTACATTTATTACCTCTGTCTTTTAAAATTTTCTCAGCTTAAATCTAATCCGGAGATCTATGAAGGATATGTTCCAATGGCTTATGATGACTACTTGAAGAAGCTCTCGAAGTAGGTTCCATTTTAGTTATATAGAAGGTATTCATTAGTTTCATTCTATGAATAAGTGCTGATTTACTTTTTCTTTACCCAAACAAACAGAAATGGTGAATGGGGAGATCATGTGACCTTACAAGCTGCTGCAGATTCAGTATGATAAGCATTGCTTTTGCTTTTTGCAAAAACATTTGGAAACTTAATTCTTTTGGCAGCTTGAACTTATTGAAACTGATCCTTTTACACATGTTGATGTTAGTTTATCGTTCTTATGAAAGTTTTCGAAGTGTTTAATACTGTCAAATTCCTAGACTAATGGAGAGAAAACATGGATCTTGGAACTAGTTTTTAGATCCTTGGATCTTGCTTCTCTAAGACCCATGTGAGAAGAGAATTTCTCATAAATTTGAAGATGAATTTATAAATCTGGAATCAGATGAGCTACACTTTATGGGGCAAAAAGTGTTAGGAGGTTCATATTTTATTGACAGTCAAGTTAAATTGTGATAGAATTAGGAATCTAAGATGGCTGAACATAGAAGGATGGTTTAAGCAATAATTACATCACTGGGATATAGGTATAGTGCCTATTGAAGATAAGGTGTTGATAAATAAACTTGAGTGATTTGAGCTTGTATGTTGGGAGATAGAAGATACACCGAGAAGATGCACAAAAAAAAAAAAGATAAAGTGCATTTTTATGGGTCAATTTGATTAGATCATCATGAACATTTAAATTTGGCTTAACAATTTAACTAAGTAATAAGTCAACTCGATGCTCATCAAAGTTGAAGTTAGTCAAAGCCTCGACTCTCTCAAAGTTAAATTTCATTAATTCATCAAATAAAACTTATTGAACCCAAGTACTTAACCAGAAATTCGTTGAATTTTCTAGGGATTTCCACCAGAATACTTGTCCAGGTTTATTCTTGGAATTCTGAACACAATCAGCTATTCTCTCTTCTTAGCCAATTCACTAACTGTACTCATTCAGTCCTACATGTGTGAAACCCACTACACTTCCTCTTTAGTGGTTTTTTCCAAGTTTGTATGAAGCTACCGCTCCCACTCGTATATTGGTGCTTTTCCCATTTCTCACCTTCTCCTGCTTTCTGAAGATGCCTGCCACTTGCTCTTTTGCATCTTCACCCATTCACACATCGTTGTTCTTTTTATCCTGCTTCTTTGCCCGCTCTGGGATTTATCTCTATTCTAGCTCATCTTTTCTTTGCTCTTTCTCTCTCTCTCTCTCTCGTGGCTCTCCGTTGATAGCCTCTCCTCCTCTATGGTCTTCTATCCTAAGCTTCTACCTTTCCTGCTTGATATCTTTCTTGCCTTGCAAACCCTTAACTTTCTTTCCCTTATCGCCCCATTTAAAATCCTCACTTTTTTTCTTGCTTTGCTCCCTTGCTCTTCCTTGTTGACCCTCTCATTTCTCTCTACAGTATCGAGCAATCTCTCTCTCTCTCTCTCTCTCTCTCTCTCTCTCTCACACACACACACACACACACACACACACACACTCGCACACAGCTTTCAAACTCTTACAACCACTATCTATCTTTCCCAATTCAGAGGGTCTCATGTTTTTTATTTCTTCTTGTCCACACACACGCACTCTCACACACAGCTTTCAAACTCTTACAACCACCATCTATCTTTCCCAATTCAGAGGGTCTCATGTTTTTTATTTCTTCTTGTCCAGTGACCTTGACTTGGATGAACCAGCACCAAGCCACCTCTAGTCCAATGAATTCACGCTGAGAATCATGTATAATTTCAAGTTCTAGCACACTAATGTGGGAACTAAAGACTGTCAAGACCTCTATTCATCATTGATCTGAGATCTGCCTATCAGGGACTATTTGGTGAATAGTTAGCGATAATTTTATTTTCGTTAGATTGATGTGGGTATGGCCTTCCCATGGCTTTAGCATTGCTAGCATACCCACGGCCTCCGATCGACGGTAGATGGGGTACTATAATTAGCGTTGAAACTGCCGACAGGGTTGCATTTGTTACTGTGTAATCTGCATGTTAGCCATAGAAGAAATTATAAAAAATATTGAACAATTATATGGAGTTTAAATGATGATTTATTGCATTAATTCTTAAGTTTGATCTCCAAAAAGTAAGTCAATAGCAATCGGTTGTAGTCCAAGAGAAAAACTAGATAATTGATACATTGGTTCATCCTCTTTATGTTCTATTATTACAAGCTAGGCCTCGCACAAGAAAATTTAATTTACAGAATAACTGATCCCCTTAAATATAAATATGTATAAATATTTTAGTGGGCAATAGCTACAACTCCTATTTAATTTTTGGCTTGGCTTTATCATGTTTTTTTTTTTAATCATGAGAAGTAGTTTTGCCTCCAAATTTGTCAAAAGAAAGAAAAATATGTAAGTAAATATTTTTCAAAATCTTTATTAATTACATACACTCAATTTATAATAGATAAATCCTATGCTAAAGAATATGAGACAACAACAACAATAACAACAAAACCTTAATCCCAATACATGGGGTCGGCTAAAGAATATGAGACACAATAAATTTTTAATAATAGCTTAAATATTTTATGCTAAAGTTGTAAACAACTCTAAAAAATTTAAACGGGAAATTTATATTATGGACATATAGTCTTATAGCTTGCATTAGTCGGAAGCTTCAATTGAATTGTTAGGCCCGCCAATAGCTATACAGAAAGGTTCAATTGTATGACTTCTTATTCCTCATTAATCAGCACAACTTTGGTCCCATGGAGGATAACTGATGGTACCATTGAAAGTTGAAACCATTCATGACTTGAAGTCAGATAAAAGGTTATGTCACCTTTGCTGCTAGCAACAATAACATCGTGAATTCTGCTCGAGGTGGCGAAACTTAGGCCAACTAACTTATAGCTTCGAAAAATGGGAGTGATAAACACATGCTACTTGTTATTACACATCTTTGAGTGTTGTCTGCAGAGATTATTGTTGCAATTCATGACAAGTAATTGTGACAACCATTGCTGATGTGCGCAATGCCTCTAAGGTACATTAATGTACTGTGTTTTCTGCAAGTATCACTGGCATAATATAAACTTTTGTTTTCACGTATGATATCTAAACAAAGAGTTGATTTGGCCAAAAAGCTAAAAGGATTCATCTATGATGACCCAAGATGACACCTCAACAAAGCACTTATAGAAGAGAACCAAATTAAGCATATTCTAACACAAGCCATTTGCATCATAGGCGGTCGTGCAAGCAATTCTTGAAGGAACTAGAGTAGAAGTTTGGAAGCTTGCGTGCCTCAAACAACTATGGTCAGGAGACGTACATGTTTCTTCAAGCTTGAGATTGCTTTTGGAGGTTACAATAACATTTGTTGAAACCTCTTCCATGATGCAATCATAATTATTGCATTGATTGCCAACTAAATTGATACTATTATTATTGGCACAAGGAGTTTTGTAAATATTATTTTTAATTGTGTATTTGTTCAAATAAACTTCAACTCCTTTTTGTATTGTTGGGTCACTTAATTTCTCTAGCTAGAGTAGGGAAACTAAAGGTGTGGTCACATTGTAATTCCTTAGGGGAGAGCAATCAAATGCATTTCGTCATGGTAAATTTATCATGGTCAAAGCCCCAACGTCCTACAAAACTATTTTCGATCGTTCACTTCTTAGGAAATTTTAAGGCATATGTTTAAACTTTCTAAGTGTCATGATTTTTCGATAAAAATTTTACGCTGATTGTTAATTACCTAATGCATCCCTTCACTTTTCTCATAGTCAGTGACAAGTCTACCATGGAAGCTATACATTATCGAGAGGGTTGATGGAGAAGTATAGAGAGAATAATGAGGATCTACATATGATTTTTATTGATTTAGAAAAAGCTTACGATAAGGTTCCAAGAGAAGCTTTTTAAAGAGTTCTAGAAAAGAAATGTGTTGATATGATTTATGTTCAAGTCATTAAAGATATATATACTAGAGTTATTACTTGTGTTCGAACATAAGGAGGATTGGCCGAGTATTTTTCCATTTCAGTTGGATTATATCAGGGATCAGCTTTAAGCCTATATCTTTTTGCTTTAGTTATAGATGCTCTTTTTGGACATTTACGGAAGGATGTTCCTTGGTGTAGGCTTTTCGTTGATGATATTCTTCTTGCGAATAAGACTAGAGAAAGATTTCAGGAAAAACTTGAATTATGGAGATCTATATTGATAGGCTGAGGGTCATCTATATTGATAGGCTGAGGGCCTTCGTTTGAGTAGACCTAAAACTAAATACATGAAATATAATTTTAGTAGTAGTGGCTATAGTGGTAGAGTTGTAAGTTTGGTTGATCAAATCAGTAAAAGTTGTGAACGTTTTAGATATTTCGGGTCTATTGTTCAAAGTGATGGTGATATAAATAGGAATGTTATTAGTAGAATTCAAGTTGATTGGTTGAAGTGGAGGAATGCTTCTAGCCTATTGTGTGATAGAAAAGTATCCTTTAAAGGAAAATGTTATAAGATGTTGGTGAGATCAGCAATACTTTATGGCGCAGAATGTTGGCCTTTAAAAGAGAAGCATAAAACAAATTTAAATGTTGCTGAGATGAGAATGCTTAGGTGGATGAGTGGTTTGACACTTGTATAAAAATGTGAAATGAATCTATCTGTGAAAGGGCTGGTGTAGCTTCAGTGCTAGACAAGATTAAAGAGAGTCATCTTAAATGATTTGATCATATTAAATGTCGACCATCTGATGATCCGGTTAGGAGAGTGGATGTTAGAATTACTGTAATTTTGTGCATGCTATCTCAAAGCGATTAGAGTAGTCCATGTGGAGGTTCTGCAACTTGGATCAAAGATAAGTTTTTCTTAAAGCCTACGAGAAGATTGAGGAAATTGCACTCTCTAACAATGGCCCACTCAAACTTTTCACGTTAGCATTTCCTTTGACTCGGGCCACAGGGAAGAAAAGGCCAACACCCTTTGATCAAATACTGATATATGCATGTATTATCATTTTGAAGCTATATTCCCATCCCTTTTACTAATGAAATCTCTTGTTGGCACTAATTGTCCCAATTGATAATCGACAATAAGCATATGTCAATTACTTCATAAAGATTTTATCATAGCCCACAATAATTTCTAATTGAACTTTGGTTGATGAATTTTTTGGCTTTAAAGCTGTTGAGGGCACCTTGAACTTTGTAGGAAGGGTTTTAAGTGGTTTGGGTTGACGATTAGTCCGTGTATCAATATCATCCCTTTGAAAGCTCTATAATGTTGGCCCTAGTGGGCATGGGTTTGGATTGGTTAACTCCAATGTATTTCTATGGTAGTCCATGAATCTATTCATTATTTAAAGACATAACATAACTCCATCGCCTATCATCACACTACACAAGATTTGGTTAAAAAAATATATGAGATATTGGACTAATTTCATCTTATAAATATAAAAATAAAACTATTGCTTGATAAATCACTTATATAATGAATTAGTTATATAAATATAATTAATTGAGTTTGCTCACATCAAGTTTTAACTTTAGACATCATAAATTTAATTTTCAAAAGGAATTTTTAGCTTGATTCTCTCGCTTCATATTTGACTCAACATGCTCAACTTGATTTTTAACAGACTAAAATAATTGAATGTATTTCTATTTTAATATTTATAGAAGTATATTATCATATTTTAAGTGGGCTTAGATGAGTCTTAATGGGAAGCCTCTCAAAGACCATAATAAATTTGTGCTAGCTCAAGTTCAAAAAAGGTGTTTGATGGCCTAAATAAATGCGCTTTAGGGTGCTTGAACAACCCATTTGACTCCTTTTCTGTTGGTTGAGCAAACTGGTCCTGATAATCTTAAGGTTGTATTTTGAAGTTTTCTGACATTAATATGATATTCTTTCTCATTATGCAAGTTAAATTTTAAAATCTGCATTTTTTCGAATTTGAGAAGAGAGTTTTATTTTGATGATATCACAGTGCAAATACGTGATCAGTGTCAATTTATTCTTGTATGCTCAATGGCTTCAATGGCTGTTGATTAATTGCGAGTTTTTTATTTGTTGGACGTGTTTGATGCCAGTTTTACAGCCATCTGAGATCTTGGCCCAGTTAGTGGAAGAACTCAAAAGATAATCTGTCTATGCAATCATAAATAAGACTTTATATTCTTATGGCAGTAACTTCATAAAAATAATTTATTCATTTTCTGATGCTTCTGTATTTTTGTCTTATCTCCCAGTATGGTGTTAAAATATTTGTCATAACATCGTTCAGAGACACCTGCTACATAGAAATCCTGCCCAATGACCAACGGTCTAAGCGAGGTATGTTTATGTAAGCCCTCTATTGTTGAATTGTGCTTCCATGCAGCCAACTGTTGTATATTCAAAAGGTGATTTTAAATTAAGCTTGTCTTTTATATGCGGTTACCATTTATTACAATAATGGTAGGGATTAACACTCGAACATTCTTAATAACAGTTACTATACTGTAGGAATAATCATGAATTGTTTTTCTCTTTTTATGTTCATTATTTCCTTAATGGTAGAGCATGACTTTTCAACATTTATTTATATGGAAAGTATAATGATGAGTAAAGTGTCAAAAGAAAAAGTCCCCCGACTATTTATATACGATTATTTTAGTCCTCTATTAAAGTGTCAAATTAGTCCTTAAAATCTTTTAAAAGTCTCGGGACTAAATTGTTATTTTGATATACTCTTGGACTAAAATGACCTTCTGGAAAGAGTCGGGACTATTCTGACACTTCTCTCATATAAAAATCGATGATATATATTGTCAGGGACTAATCAAGGGTTTCTTAAGTTGTACCAATCAAATCCTCCAAGATATTTTCAGATTTCCTTAAGGATTTTCTCAAATTTCCTCCAGGATCTTCTCAAATTTCTACACCCCCTCAAGCGGAGTTGTAGATATTGTAAAGATCAAGCTTGATATTGAACTTTGAGAAGGTGCTTAAAGGAAGAGCTTTGGTGAAGTCATCAACAACTTTTTATGCTGGGATGTAGCTTAGTTGTATAAATCCCCCATTCACCTTTTCAAATATGGAGTGGCTAGCAACTTCAATATGTTTGGTCCTGTCATGATGCGTGGGTTCTTGGTAATACGGATAATTGCTTGGTTGTCACAAAATATTTGCATAGGCCTATTGGAGGTATATCTAAGTTCCCTAAAAATTTATAAATTTAGATCCTTTTGCAGATTCCAAAGACGAGTGTCATATACTTTGATTCGTTCGACATTCCTTATAGAAGCAATCATTTACTTCTTCTCCATGTCACCAGATTTTTTCATATATACGAGCAGTAACATGTGGTTGCTTAGCCCAACTAGCATCAATGTAGACATTCTTCTCTCAATTCCTTGTTTTCTTAAAAATTATTCCATGACTAAGAGTCTTCTTGAGAAACCTCAGAATTCTATACACCATCTCTAAGTGTTCTTCATTTGTGTTATTTGTGTGTTGGCTCACAATACTAAAAGAGCGGGATTTGCATGGAAGCAGGATTTGTAGAGAAAAAGTAAATCGTTCTCTGGGGTTTATTGCGATCAAAAGGAAGAAATGGAACTAGGATTTTGCGGTTTTCTGAATTCTTGTGTATATTGATACGATAGAATGAGCAGAGCAGGAGCAGTTCTCGCCTCCGAGGGCGGGAGCAGTTACTCTCAATTTATTTTAATTTCTCCCCTTTTTTCTAACTTAATTTTCATTTTCGACTGGTAACTGTTTTGATACCGTAACCTTGTATTCCAAATGCACAAATGGAACCCTAGCTTTATGTGTCCATGCACTCTAGCGAGCACTCACATCTTCTGGCTCCCACGCTCTTGCGATAGCTGGTGCCTAGGTCCTCCATCATTGTCCTCCATTTTCATCAACCAGATAAGCATGTTCTCCTGCTTAGTTGCTTCTAGCTTGCTTGTGCATTGGGACATGCACATCTACCATGGTTTATCCGGATTGTGTGTAAGACTTGTATTAGCAATTAATCCTTCTAGGGTGTGAACCTTTTATTTCACTTCCCTGACCTCTACTTTTGCATTTCGTCAGCAGTCTCTTTTCTTCAATGAATCAATAAAAGGTCACGCGGTTTTTTTTTTTTTTTCATATTAAGAATATGAGCATAATTGAGCCACCAATTTAAAAGCTAAATTTTGCAGCCGTGGGAATTTAGCTCGATAAATTATCAATCATATTTTTTAATCCGTAGGGCCTTTAGAAACTAATTTTTCCATCCGTGGGGCTTCAAAAAACTATGTAGTTATGTATATAAAAGCAAATTTGTATTTTAAAAAAGTTGATAACCTCTAAATTAATCATCAGTTTATCTTAAGTATTTGAAAATTTTTTTTTGGACATTTGTTCCTCTCTTTTGATATCTTCATATTTTTATGTGGAATAATCTAACTTGGAGCTTCACTTAGCAAAAGATAATTGTAATATATAATGAAATAATACTAATAAGTCACATTATTCATTTCAATATATGATAAACTAAGAGTGATGAGAAATTTCAATGTTTTCTTTGATTTAGAGAGAGATGATCAATGAAATGGTGTGTTACTTTTATTCCATCTTTTTATAAGATTGTCACGCACAATTTTATAAAAAATGGAGTTATTTTTGTCCCTATTTTTCTATGTTGACATATAATCATTTTCATCTTTATCCTAAATTCTCATATATCATAATACGCAAGGTGGAGATGAGGTTTATCTATATCTGCTACCCTTAGCATGGTACATAATGTTTCTACAAAAGTAATATTATATGATATCTTGTTTTATCATTGACCATTCAATTTTCTTAACAAATTTTTTCTCATCTATAACATCTTTGTAATACGTATTTTACTGTTCACTAATAACCATTGTCTATAACCCTTGCTTTATTGTTTTGAATCACTTAATCCTAAGTTATTGTTCATGTAAAATGAGTCTATGCTATAACCAACTTTTTCACCTTCACAAACTCATTGAAAATTGGCAATCTCACCGGGTGATTCTTGATGAAGATTTGATATATTTTTCAGATCTCAAGGAATGGCTTTGATCCAATTACATTCTTCATAAATGATCTCATTATTCATTGCATTTTTTGGAGCACAAATATTCTTTAATGTAAAAGATTCAATACGTGAATAACATAAGGAGCCTAAAAAATATTAATGTATGGAGTCTCAATCGATGTTTCAGTTTCTCGACATACTTAAACCAATTTTTTGCACCCACTCATAATCATTTTTCTGCTTTAATTCGCAATGTAAAACATATATTTATGTGCTCCCCCATGATTGATGACATTTATAAATGTAGGTCAAGATTTTATGATGTCCATAAAATTAGTGAAAGTTCTTTTTTGTGCATCTATCTAGTCATCACAAAATATGATAACTCCACATTTGAAGTGTTCTTCATAGGCTCCATTTTTTTTTCAATATTTGCTCTTTGCTTTTATAGCGAAATTGTTTTTAGAAGATTAAACCATTTAAATATTTTCATTTGTTATTTTCTGCACATGAGGAAGCTCTAAAATAATAGGAATTTTTTGTCAAACGAAATGAAATGATTGCTGAATAAAACATGCGTGCAATTTTTTTTATGAAAATAATTTCTAGTTTGCAAATTGGATGTTTCAATAGTAGTGGAGCCCCCACACTTTTCCTTATTTTTTTGGGGGCAATCTTCAATCCTAAAAAAATATCTACTGTAATAATAGTGGAAGCAACTTTGCCAAGAAAAAATGAAGGGAAACTTCTTAAATGTGATGTTATTTTATTTTATTATTTATTTATTTATTTATTGGCCCAGTTTTAATATTTAGTTTTTGAACTTTTTGAATTTGTGTAGATGTTATTTTAGGACAATATTGAATGTCTGCCCCAAGTTGTTTGAGCATCTGAGCTCTAATCCGATAATATGTTTCTCTAAACTTTCCTAGACAAAAATGATATTTAAATTCTACATTATCTTTGCAATCAATTCTACTTTATTTAGTTTAGTAACATATACTCTTAAAAAGTTTGTCTCATTCTCTATTAAATTATTATCAATCAAAATAGTGCTCATCTTGAAAGTTATTATCCTCTTAAGTAAAATAAAAATAAAATTTAAGAATTTATTGAGGGCACAAACAATGAGAATAAAGAGTTGCAACTTAGGCTTCAAAGAAAGGTGTAGATGCGGCTAGGTCCATGGATATGTTAGATCCATAAATAGAATAAATGAATAGAATATCTTAATTTGCTCATGTGGATTTTATAAATGCATATGCATAAGCAACTAGTGTAAACCCATTATAAAATTTACCTTTGATAATTGGTAAGATAGCATGAAATAATTTTATTTTATTTTTTGTAAAAATAATTTTTTTATGCTTTAAAAAATTACATCATGTAGAACCATACATACCAGAAATAGAACTTGTTCCAGTAGAAAAAATAAAAGATAAATCTTTAATCTGCTTCTAAGACAAGCATTTACAATTCTTAGTCTTTCAATCATAAAATCTAAATCATTTGTAACTTTTTGCTAGATAATGAATTAAAATAAAATTTTATTTTATTTTTCTAATGTTTTATTCTTATACGAAAATCTATTTGATTTTTTCTAGAGATATCATTAGTATATTCTCAATTTGATTTTTACTAGAGATATCATAAGTATCATGTTTTAATTTAGCAACCTCAATTTCAAAAGATCGAATTATATCATGAGGTTTTTATTTTTTTTCAATTTTTCTCAAAAATAAATAATCTTTATCTTTTAATTTAAGAATAAATTCTTTAAATTTCACTATGCCTGCATTAAAATTCTAGCAGTGTACTTTCATCTCTTACAAATCTGTTGATACATTGACTGAATTTGCTATGCAGTTATTTTCTTAAGCTTCTGGGCTGAGGTTCACTATAACTCCATCTATCCTGCAGGAGGTGAGTTCTCCCTCCCACCATATGAGTTATTTAAAATGTTTGGGGCATTTGCATACATACCACACAATTCCTATGTATTTCCATATCTAACACCTAAACATTGCTTCTTTTTTTTTATTCCACCCAAAAATTTCATTTTACATAAGAAAACACTAATATTTTAACTTTATAAAAGTGAAATGCACCTTTTCATGCATAGGCAAGTTGGTATAAATGTAAAAAATTAAGGATTTATTGTCAGATTTTTAAATACATAAGAATTGAATGATATGTATGTACATCTTCCAAAATATTTTTGCACAATTTAAGATCAAATTTGATGCCTACATCTAAACAACATATCTTGTGATTGTTTCATTTTGTTATCAGATCTTCCAACAGCAGAAGTCAAGAAAAAGAAAAGATGGTGGCACTTTGGAAATAAGCATTAAGGGGAAAACTCATTAGCCTCAACAATGTGTGAGGCCTCTAATATTCAGCATTTCTCATTTTACCAGGGGAACGTTAATTTGATTAGGGTTCTTAAAGATATGAACCCTAGCATCGGTCCCCTATCTCATAACAGAATGTTTAACTCACTCAATTGTCTCACTTTTCAATTTTAGTCTGTTATTTGCTCCCTTTACAATAATATATAGATGATTTAGAGGAAATTACACTTTGTTCAATTCAGAAACTGAATTCAGATATTTTTTGTCTCTAGAATGCTTAGCTTTTTTAGTATTTATAATTGATATTTTTGCCGTAAACTTCTGCATAAATACAATGCATTATATATCTGGCGCCAAAATTTTACTTTCGACATTTGTACCACCCAAATCTTTCATGTCATATCAAAAATATCATTCTTTAAATTTTGAAAAAGTGAAGTTTGCCTTTTTGTTCATAGTTAAAGTGGTATACATGTAAAATTTTATTTATTATTATTATGTATATACATGCATAAAACTTAAGTGGTATGTAATCTCCTGGCCTTTTTCTTTCTGTTGTTTTGGTTCTATTCTCCTGATGTATATGCTTATATGGTTTTCTTAATAAAAAATGTATATAGAAAATAGAAATACAAAGAAGCATCTTGTGGATGCAAGTACATGAGTATATGATGCCAATGCTTGTCAGAACTTGAACACCAGCTTATGCTTTGAGGCATCACGTCATTTTACTTAATGTGTGTTGATTTAGTTTTGAATTGTTGCCTAAGGGGGTTAGAACTCGGCACAAAAGAAGAGGGGAAAAAAAAAAGGAATTTCTTATAGAAAATATCTAATCTAAACCTTTGAAGAAATGAGATCCTTCTCACCAAATTTTTTTGGGTTCTCTTTTTTTTTTTTTTATATGTTCTGAGGTGCCTTTATGGATGGTTACATGGGTGGCTGTAAAAGAGGGAAAATATATTAAAATACTGGCAATTCATATGTCGTCAATAGATTTATCATTAGGCATGAATCTTGTGATATGACACGAATTTTGTAGTAATTTTTTGAGGCTTCAAGTAAGAGTCATTTTGGAGCTTTGATTTCAACAACTTAATCAAATTGATCGATTTAATAAAATGAACACAATGATATTAAAATTGGTTTAATCTGAGTCAAAGCAAGCCATTAAATCACTTTTGGAAGTTTTTAGGCAATTTTGAGGGATCCAATGGATGCTGAATTTTGTGAGTTTATGGCCAAATCGAGCTTCTCGACAAGAAGAATTCAATGAGCTCAAAATTGATCAATTTTGACATCGTTAAGTCACTCAAATGTCGATTAAACACCGTCTAATCGAGGGAATTTTTTGGGTGGTCAGATCAAAGTGGTTTATATTCTTTCATTAATTGTAACTGAAACTCTATATATAGAGTTCTACCCTTTTCATGAGAAAAAGAGCTTAAGGCCGAGGGGGGATTCAAACCTAAAGAAGAGCTTAAAGCTTAGAGAATGAGCTAAAATTTAGCATCACTCCTACAACTATCGATAGCTACCAACCACCGCCGACCACCAATTGCCAACTGCTGCCGACCATCATTCGTCGATCGTCGCCAATCAGCATCAATCATCGCTCAACTCTTTCAACAAGTTCACCCGTGCACCGACTTTGTAGCTTGGAAGGTTATATAACATTTTCCTGCATGTGGGACAAGAAACCGTACTTATAATCTTTAATTTATAGCGGATCTTTTCAGCTGAGTCAGACACTGGTTTTTCCCTTTACATATTCTTTAGGTAAAAACTTCTAGTATTTCTACTTTTTTTTTTCTTTCATTCGAGTGTGTGTTAAATTTCATGCAACGTTAAGATGATAATCAATTACTCTACCGACGCAAATTTTCTAACACACATCAACAACGATAAGGCTAAACATGTAGCACATTGTATAGTAAGTGTTATCTAGTTGTGAGGCAATTTGATGAAGTTGCATTCATCAAGTCACCTTGATTTGTTGAGTTAACCCGTCAAAATAATTGTGAATTGAGTGGGCTCATTGCTTGGCTAAACAGAGTGGTTGGTTTGATTCGTGGTATTATGTGGCTCAATCGATTGAAGAATGTAGAATTGGTGTCGAGTTGAGTTGTCAAGTTGGTTGAATTGCTCTCTTCGAACATGCTTAAAATATTTCGATTATGGCCCATGTTTCTTATTTGGTTATACATTAGTGATTTAGAAACAAATTAATGAACACTTGTTAGAAAATACAATAAATAAAATGTGCAAAATCAAATTAGAAGAAATGTTAAAAATCTCAAAATCAAATCATTGGGATGATTTTGGCAACTCTTGAAATTTGTCTTAGCTAGAAAATATATTGAATTAAACCTTAATAAAATCATGGCATCAATCTTGGGGTTGAAATCATCTTAAAAATTTTTTAATATTAAATTAATTAGAAAAATTATTAAAAAATTATTTCAGAGTAATAAGATATTAATTTGATACTTAGAGAATTTTTTTATAAATTTTGTATAATTTTTAAATTGGTGAAATTAATTTTAAATCATTTTTAAAAATGATTGAAATTTTGTGAAAATATATAAAAATTTTCATGTAATTAAATAGTTTTTTTGTTTTTCAGCTCATAGCTTAGCTCGTTTACTTCGATCCGATCTGGACTAAAATTCGAATCAATTTTTGAGCAATTGATGATTTTCAAGCTAAATTCTCAACCCTGGAAAGGTGTTTTCATTCAAAAGATATCCGAGTTAATGTCAAATTGAGATTTTTGGGTAGTTAGGAAGCTATTAGGATTTTGGAAGAGTATCATTAAGGTGTTGTAACCGTTTCTAAAGGTTCACAAGGAAAGAATGCGAGTCAATTAAAGTTTCACAATTCCACAGCTTTGATTATTGGTTCCATCTCCACAGCTTAGCTTTGATCAAAGGACTTAAATGGCTCGGGCAAGATAAATTTAATCCCTTTAGGTTAGCCTTTTTTGGGAAGCTCCATTGTTGTTTGTAGAGATGGTCATGTTTGGCCCACACGTCATTCGTCACAAGTTAGGCGAGCATCATAAAGGCCTCTCAATCATGTAAGTGAGCCAAGCTGACTTGTGAGCCAGCTTAGGCTCGACTTGATCAGTGGCTCATGAACTGAGCTCATTTAGCTAAAAAACCAAGTTCAAGCCAGCTGTGATTTGACTCATTAGATCGTGAGTATATATTTAAAATATATTAAAATTCAATTAATTTTGTTCAAACTATTAAAAATAATTAAAGAATAACATTTTACATTTTATATCAACTGATTTCTATTAATTATCTCTTAATAGTCCATCATATTTATCATTTTATTATTAAACTAGTTTGAATTAATATGTTTCTCTTTTTAATACTAAACGGGCTTGAGCTTTACTCTTTTATACCCCTAACCCCACATAAATGGTCACTTTCCTCTTTTAAAATGAATTTTATTTATTTTGTAAATTTCCACTTACCATGTAAATCAAGAATAAGCATCATAGAGGAAAAACTCGCCCAAGAAAAAATAATATCATGTTTTTCGTGCAAAAGATGCTACCTTTTAAATTAGATCGTGTCAAAACTACTTATTGAATGCAATCATATTCATTATTTTAAGAGGATAAAACTATCTTAACACCCACTCATAAAGTCCCTCAGTCCTAATCACTTAGCCTTAAGGTTTTCCTTTTTGGTTTAATAATTCTATATGCTCAACTTACTAATGAATATCTAAAAAAATTATTCGCTTGACATAGTATATACAAATATTAATTGTTAAACTACTATAAATCTTGTCATTATGCACCAATGTCATTTTCTCTCCCCTCCATCAACATATTATATAATATAAGTTAATTATCGTGTAGTTCTTTGATTTTATTTTTATTTAATTGATATTTCTTGACTCTTACACTTACCATTTAAATAAAAGGTCAAAATCATTCTTTTTAGATAGCATTGAACCTTGATTTTCTTGTGTGTTATTCTCGATTCGTACTAGTATTGAGAAAAAATTTGTGACTTACACGTTTGTGGCTTGGGGGGGGGGGAGCGAGAGGGAGAGGGAGAGAGAGAGACCCTCCAAGGTAAAATAAAATTTTCATGAGGAAGCCCTCTAAAGAGTCCCCACCATCAAACTCTTAATTCACAATTTGTAAGTATTTGGGTGTTCTTTGCTTTAGCATAAACTTTGACAATAATTTAGTATAAAGTGCATAGAAATATGAAAAAATTCATAATGTTGTGTCATATGACCTAGCTATGCCATGCCATTTTCTATAGTCATGCGAAGGTGTTTCTTCATATTTGATACTTGGCCCTTTATGCCCAACATGTGCTTTCAACTCTGCTCTTGCAACTCGGCAAGAAGCTTGACACCCATGTGGTCAACTCGTCAACTCAGCAACTGATCAACTTAGCAGCTGGCTAGCTCATCAACTCGATGGTTAGAGAAGTCAACAGGTCAACTCAACGCTTACTTAGCTCGACAACATTTCAGTAGGAGGACTTGATAAATCAGCAATGCATCCGGGTGGCTTGACAGGGCAACTTAATAGAGCAACATGGCATGAAAACTTGTTAAAGCAACATGATAGATCAATAGGGTAACCCAACAGCTTGGTGGGGCAACCCAGCAGGTTAATAAACGACATCCTGTAGCTCAAGGGAGCAATCTTACTCAGCATAACAACTTCATAGGCCATATACATTCTACATAATAAGAGAAATTCAACTAATTATAAAATCATTAAATGGGGGCATATGCATGCCTCATCATTCCAACTCTAAGATAAAACCAAATATTAAATGTTAGAGATATTATGGACCTTCTATAGCTCAAAATTGCATTAAGTTTGCTAAGAATAGTCATCAATGTTAAATTTTTCATATATATTAACCATCCATATAAACTCATGAACATAATATACTCTTATAACTAAAAA
>NEWO01000082.1:769012-791770 GCA_003013225.1 Phalaenopsis aphrodite
ATTTCATTCCTTAAATGTCCAACCTTATTTTCGGCTACCTCTTAATTTCCTCGAAAGAAAAAGGTTGAAAAGGACATTCGACAGCGTCGCCACGTGTCAAAATTCCAAACTGACATCTAACAAAATACCTGACCGTATCACTATGCCTGATCAGTTAAAATACAAATAAAATCGCAAGACGAGCCGCGAAGCCGCGCGCGTCGCAGCGAGGAATGGCACGTGTAGGCCCGACTGGGCCGAACAAGCTCTGGTCATGGCGGTCGGAGCCAGTCACCGCTCTTCATCTGCCGATCAGAACCCTAACCCTAGGCAGCATTCGACCATCCTTCGGCAAACGCATGGATCGCTTCTTCGATCTCGATCTGCAATGGCTTGTATAGGCTGCTGTGTTTCTTTGATCGCTAGGGATTGTTGGAGATGGCGGAAGGTGCAAAGCTTATCTACATTGCGGTGGTGGATGATGTGGGGGTGAAGCGAGGAAAGGGAGGAGCCGATGGTGGGATGGAGACTGCCTCGTTCCGGTACACGCGACCTGTGTTACAGACCACGCTGCAATTCATGGGATGCAAGGCGAGGCATGCCTTCAAGGTGTGTTCGGTATTCATTGTTTGGGTAGGGTTGTTCAGGCGTTGCTAATGTTTTCTTTTCATCTGATTGTTGTTTTTGGATGGTTTGAGGGTGCTAAATTTGTTATTAAATTTCCAGTATAATTAATTGTGTTTGGTTATGATTTGAACTCTTTCTTCGAAACCGATCTTTCTCTTTTGAAGCTTGCCTGTCTTGCTTTCAAGCGTTGGGACGGTTGTTTTTTTTAGTGGAGTTTTGCTTTGTATTAACTCTGGGCGTAATACCTACCTGGTTTTTGCCTGTTTTTTCTCTCGTTAGTATTGATCTCTTGTGAATGAAGTTCTCCTTTTTGATGTTTTGAGGCTGTTTTGCATTTTATCTGCGCCAAATTTGTGCTTTAATTCCCGCTATTGTTGATTAGTTTTGGCTTCTTCCCTTCTTTAGGCTACAGCTGTTCTGTATTTAGTGAGTGGTTCCACATTGAAAGAGTTTATTTTACAGATCAGCCGAAGGGTATTTGAGGTTCTGAGAGCGGAATATGTGGCTGATTGCGTGGATCAGGATGAAGAAATGAAGCGCCTGGGTCAGCAAAGTGCCGAGATAGCTAACACGATACCATTTGAACAGTACAAGAAACTGACAACCATGGCTTGTAGTAGAGAAAGATTCTTGAGAGTTATTTGCGATGCTTTATCGGAATACAAGTATGTAGGTCCCAACCAGAGGGCTGACCTGATGCTTGCGTGCAGGTGCAAAATGCTTCATATCCTATTTAGAATTCCGTTTCCTTTCCTTGCAGAAGTTATTTAGTTTATTTTCGCAAGTGAGATATTTTATGTTGTTACATTGTTTAATTTTCCTTTTTTTTTTAAATGAATATCATTTTGCTCCTCATTTGGTGATGTATGAACGTCTAGGATGTGCAATTATTTCAGCAAATCTATTTTTTTATAAATACCAATTTTCTCATTTACTCGTTGCTTTCCTTGGCATATTCACCATTTTTATGGAACCCATTTTAATGTTTAACTTGAATTTTTTTGTTATAACTTGACAAAAAATGTTGAGAAAAGAAGCTTAGAATGTTATATTATGTATTTTTGGGTATTTCAAGTTCATATGGTAGTGGAAATTTGCATAAATTCACTCCCTTAAAAGCACTGCATGAAGTTTTTAAATGCCAATTCATTTAGAAAATTGAAATGAAGGGAAAATGGATGGTTCAAAGGCTAAAAAGCTGATTTCAGTAGCACTAGTCCTTATATTTTACAAGTGCTCATGATTTGCAATATGACATGATTGACATCTTATTGCTTGTTCTGTTTATTTTTTTTCTGTATTTTTTTTTATAATTATGTATTATTTGATGTTGCGCCTAGATAATTGCAGTGAAACAAATATATAAAACAATGACAATTAGAATCAACGAATGCATTTCTATTTTAAATAATGATTTAAAAAATTATATGGCATTTAAGGCACTTATGGCCTTCCATCATTTTTTTCGGACTGCCAGTTTATTATTCTTGATTTTTTTATTTAATGTAATGTGAATCAAAATATCATGTTTGATTTTATTCTTGATTTTTCTTATTTGATAGTTTGATTTTCAGGGTTTTATGTTTTAATTTTTGTCTAAAATACTGTTGTTTTTTTTATCGATGTATTGGATGGGCGGCGTCTTCTAATTTTGTCCTATTGTTTTGGCTTCCCTGTTGGTTTCGGCCATGATTTTAAGTTGATTTAGCATTTGGTTATTGTATTCAAACCTTGCTGTTTGGGTGATGTTCTCTGATTGGCTTTTTATTGGGCTTATTTGGAATTGCAGGTGCTTTAGGCATGTTTGAATTTGGTATGCAAATGACTTCAGCCATTTGTTTTCATCTCCTAAATTCTGATTGCAGAACTTGTGCTTGTTTGTATTCAGATTGATGACTTTTCTAGTTTGCAAACTAGTTACCGTTGAAGAGGGGAGAAACTTGCAGTAAATTCTATTGTTGACGAAGTGTAGAACTTTCAGCTGAACTTGCTTATGGATGGTCCTCTTTACCGTTCTTGTTCGTGCAATCTTAGCCGTGTATTTATTGTGATTTTATTACAGGAATTAAGCATATTTGAGTCGGCTAGATTAAACTTAAATTAGACACAGATCCAACGATATTTAAGGGTTATCGTCGGATTTGCGTTTAATTTACATTCTATTTTTTTTTGTCGTTAAATCGGGAGTCAGTAATTTTATTTATGTTCAATTTAAGTCGAAATATTTTGACAGATAATTTGACGGTTCAGGCTCAAAAGGTGTGTCAGCAGCAGGTGGGGGAGTAAGTGTGAAAGCAGCAAACGTCACAGGAGACGAGGTAGCACCGAGTGCAGGAGCAGGTGCCACAGGAGGGTTGGCAATAACCGATGGGGGAGGATGTGCCGCAAGAGGGGTAGCAACAGCTAGTTGGGGAGGTGCCACGAAAGGGGTAGCAGTAGTGGAAGCAGCGGTAGGAGTGTACGACCTCCTCTACCTGCTATGGTAGATGGTCTCAAAGGTCCCCATAACACGTGGTCTATGAGGTGGCTGACCATTTGAACCACTTGTGGTCATCTGCAAACAAAGGAATGATATTAAAAAGGTTATTACTGGCGGGAAAATTAATCATAGATAGAAAGAAATTGTGTAGTAAAGGTAAAACACAAGTAGCAACTATGTCTTAAAAATAGGAAAAGCAAGAGTAAAAGCTATGCCTCAATACAACAAAGTTAACAATTAATATACATCACAACAACATTATATGCAACTATATCACAATTCAAAATTCTTAAAAATATAATTACTGAAAAAGAATATGCTTTCACAAATTTAAATTATTAAAGGTTTACATCTACACCCTGATCAATGTAAGTTTAAATACTTCATAAATTAAAAATACATAAAAAGTCTTTCTAATCCTCGTGCTCATCCTCCTCCTCCTTGACTACAACAGTCACCGTTAGCTTGCCCAACGATCTTCTATAGTCTTCGTCAGCCATGCTATACTCGGGGTCTAGGAGGGCAACTGCCTCTTCCGGAGCTGCTCATACTCCTTCTGCTTAATAAAAGACAATTATTAATTGTCATTTTAAACATTAAGAGTCAAAATAAATATGAAAAAAAATTTTTTAGTTACATTCATCCGCCGAGGTGGCTGATCACCAGCACAACCTGTGATAATCTGTAGCAGGACTAACAAAAAAAATAATCAGGAGCAGTATACACAAGTAAAAGGAGGCATGTGCAAAATCTAAACAGAAAACATATTGTAATTATGTTTAAAACAAAATTAAAAAACCTAACACCTAAACTTCAATTTATACTTACATACAACCTTACCTAAGCATATAACTCGAATTATTTCGATGCAAATATTATGTATGTACAAACCTAATACATAAACTGCAATATTTACATGCATAGCATTAAACTCTTACGTATATGCATACCTAGCTAACACCAAAATTTCAATTTATACCTACATACCACCTTACTAAATGTTAAGAACTTTTCTCTATTGATAGGCTCCTTAAACAGACTTACACAAAAAATATCATTTAGGGTTTGCTTTTATAGGCGGGCCCATTAAATAGTGAGTTTCATATACTTGGGGAATGCTTTTGTAGGTCCACATAACAAAAAATTTGATGTGACTTAAGTTTAAAGTCATGTTTTTTTTTCTATTAGTAATTGAAATCAATAATTTTTGGACTCTTGTGACTTTGTTTAGTAACTTCTTAATGTAACTAATCAACTATTTATCTTAACTCACATTAATTTTATTAATTTTAGAATGACAATTTACCTCTCATAATAACATATATTATGGAATTGTCAATTTCTCACTATTATCCTTTTCTAATAGCTTATCTCACCTGAAGATTGCCTAGAAGTGGATAAATAAATATAAACCTAAAATCTTAAGCCAAAGCTAAAGTTTACATTACTCTAAACCTAAAATCTACATTACTCTAAATTTAATCTTATGCATATACATTCCTAACATATAAACCTCAAATGTTACATCCACATCACTGAAATTTTATGCATATACATTCCTAACACATAAACTTCTAATGTTGCATACATATCAAAATTTAAAAAAGGAAAAATGGCGGAAGTTAACCTTTTTCCGATCGGCTAAGGTCACAATGGATTTTAGTAGTCGGAGGGAGGAACGGCGACCAAAGATTGAGAGGTGCGGCGACCGGCAACGGCGACCAAAGATTGAGAGGTGCGGCGACCGGCAACGGCGAGAGGAAGAAGAGGGTTTTGGTGTCGCGGGAGGGAGGAGAGGAGACGCGGGCAAGGCACGCGAAGATGAAAATGAATCGGAAGGTTTGGGAGGATTTTTTAGGTCAATTGCGTTGGATTTATCATCTACTTTGCGTCAAATTTTTTTGGCCCTTTTAAATAAAATGTTTGCATTGATTTATTGGACGCAAATACGACACCAAAAGCGCCACAACATCATCGTTAATTTCGTCGTTGTTTGTGTCAGATATTCCGACGCAAATTCCGACGCTATAGAATAAATTTAATTTCATCACAAAACAGTCGCAAAATTTGACTCAAATATATGCGTCAAAAATTTCTGACGCTAATTCAAAGCTCTCCTATAGTGTTTTTGTTGGATTGACTTGGGAAAGATAGTTGTAGGCATTGTAATTGGATGATTATGAATATAAGTTTACTAGGGCATGCAAAATTAGCTAATTGCTTAATGATTTACCTATTTCTATGTGCTTGTTAGTTGTTAAATTCTTCCAAGTCTATGTGGCACCGATGTTTATAAAAAATGTTATATCTGTGTCGGACAATGACATATGCCCAACATGCCTTGAAAAATGTCCGACATTATAAAACATGTCTAATTTTTTTTGGTATCTTACATGTCCCAACATGGCATCGGACAAATTGGACATGAGAAGAATTAAGTTATAAATATAGGTGTAGCCCTAAGTATAACTCATAGTTATGGCGACCTCCTTTCTCGTGTTGAAGCTCCCTTCTACATTCTTTGAATCAGGGTCATCGAAGCCGACCATCGAATGTGCATCTAACATTCATCAAAGTTGAGCGTTAAAGCTTCATCATGCATTTGTGGAAGCCAAACCTGCACCAAGTAAAGAAAAAGTTAAAAGCTTTTTGGCGTAACCTAACATGAGTTGAACATGTTCATTGAAGTTAATCCAAATATCTTTCTTCGAAGTCTCTATTCTTGTCAAGTGGAGTCAAAGTGGTTTTAGTCATGTAAGTGATAATATATATATATATATATATATATTTGTGTGTGTGTGTTTATTTATTTATTTATTTATTGAGTTAATAGTTATAAATCTATACTTATTATAATTCTAAAAGTTAATTTTTAATTTAATTAATTGAAAAAATTGTAATCGTAGAATATTTTAAACTTTAGTATATATGCTCGAGGAATTCTTTTGAAACATATAATGTCCAATTCTGAAATAATTGATTTTTCTAAGCATTAGATTTCATAATACAAATTAGTTTTATTAAGTTCAATTTTATTCTTACATATTTTATTTTGTAATGTCTTTAATAAAGAATAATGAAATATATATATATGTATATATATATATATATATATATATATATATATATATATATATATATATATATATATATATATATATTTCATATTCATAATTTACTAAATGTAAAAAAAGTGTCTATGACATGTCGTGTCCCACCTTTGGCAATTGTATAGTTTTGTTGTCCCGTGTCGTGTTCGTATATGTGCTTCATAATTCTGAGTATGGTGCAAGTTTTGTATGATAATTTTGGTTGAAAGTTATTTAATCTTGCTATGTTACCCAGCTTGGCTGGGGGCCAACTGGGGCTGGTTAGTCCAGGCCGATCAACCTTTGGCCAGCGTAACACAGGACTAGCAACATTGAGAGTTATTTATGTATAGCACAGCTAAAAATTTTATAAACTAATTTTGCATATGAACTTGCCCAAACTGGCAGATGGCTAAATTTAGTTGAATATGAATATTATTAGTTGGCTTTGGAATCACCAAAAGAAAAAATAATAATCTCGAAAGATTGGATTAGAATGTTATGGCCTTAGAATTATGAGCAAACTTAAATTGGTTTGTTAATGCTTTAAACTTATTTGTTCAGCAATTTGATGTATAGGATTAATTATATTCTATTGCACTTCTTGTAGTTAAACCTTTCAGCTCTATATTCGTTTAAATTTTGAGCAAATGTTTCCATGGTTGCTCTATTTGTGGATTCTACCATCTACTGAACTTTATCTAGAGATAATTTTATTGTAAATTGTATTATATGTTGTTTTAATTATTTAATCTCCCTTTCTCTGAATTTTTTTTTTTGCAGAATCCGAGAAAAGAGGGAATCTGTGACTGTTCTTTTATGTGGAACAAGTGGATGTGGAAAGTCTACTCTGTCTGCTCTGCTGGTATCTTAATTGCAGCTTGACAATACAATCTTTTACTAGGTCCATTTATATGTAGAATTTGCACTCATTACAGTTTGAAATTGTGGCAAATATATTGTTAACACACATAGACACTCACACACACACACACATATACATGTATATGTTCCGCATACCCTGGCCTGTTGGTTGGCATCCTCGGTATAAAACCTCTCAGGTCGGGGGTTCAAATCTCCTTTGGTGACGTGAGCCTTAAGGAGGTGGTACTCGAATTGTTAGGCACATTAGGAGTGGTTGGAGGCTCGTATTATAGCATCTGGTGATTTCTTTTATATATATATATATATATTGTGTGTGCATGTCTTTTATGTATCACATAAGGTATCTAGGTTTTGTGGTTATTCTCACCAAAAAAAAAAATCTTGTTTTTTTAGCAGAATCTTTTGGTTTCCAGACTTGTGAAATTGCTATTCTATAAGGAAATTTTTAGCATTGTATTTTTCGTTATTTAAAATCGTGTGTGGTAAGCCTGCGCCAGCCTTTAATATTATTTCTTGAATGTGCATCCAAATAGGGAAGCAGGTTGGGCCTCACCACTGTAATCTCTACTGATTCCATACGGCATATGATGAGAAGCTTTGTTGATGAGGAGCAAAATCCTCTCCTTTGGGCTTCAACATATCATGCTGGGGAATACTTGGATCCAATAGCAGTTGCAGAAGCAAAGGCTAGACGGAAAGCACAAAAACTAGCCGTCGTATCATATCCCATGGTCAAGGATGAATTTTCAGAAGGAACCTCAAATGGAAAAGCTGATGGCCAAATTGCTATTAGATTAGCTTCTGTAGACACGATTAGCAAGCGGCAAATGGCCATTAAAGGATTTAAAGCACAGAGCGAGATGGTGATAGATAGCTTGGACCGTTTGATCACAGCTTGGGAGAATAGAAGAGAATCAGTTGTTGTGGAAGGAGTCCATTTAAGCCTCAATTTTGTGGTGGGTATCTTTGTAAGAAAGAAAACAGTATTCTTTAGTTCACTAACATTTAATTGTTTAATATAAGTCTTCCAAAATCAAGTTGGGGAGGGTGATCAGATCTTAGTTGTCTTTACTGGAACTAGTAAACTGTTCAGATCTTTTTTTAACAAATTTTATTAAAAATTATTTTGCTTTTTCTGAAAAGGACTTATTCATTCATGCACCAGTTGAACATGCTAGTTTATTAATTATCCGTCACAATATTATGTCTGATTTATATTGTTAAACTTTTGTAGATGGGGCTAATGAAGAAACATCCTTCAATAATACCATTCATGATCTATATTGCAAATGAGGAAAAACACATGGAACGATTTGCAGTACGTGCAAAGTATATGACCCTTGATCCTGCCAAGAATAAGTATGTCAAATTTATCAAAAATATCAGGACAATTCAGGACTATCTGTGTAATCGGGCAGACAAGCACCTGGTACCTAAAATTAATAATACGAATGTCGACCGTAGTGTTGCATTAATTCATGCTACAATCTTTAGCTGTTTACGTAGGCGTGCTGCAGGAGAATCTCTTTATGACCCAGCTACTAACATGGTGCCATTAGTGGATGAGGAGTATAGAAATCAATGTGCTGCTGATAGCCTAAGTTCTAAGGGAATGTTCCAATTAATTCAGAGCAAAGGTTCTTCCAGGCATCTCGTGGCCCTTCTTTATACAGATGGCTCTGTTGCTAAAACTTGGCCATTTGAGTTCGCTGATGGTAGTGTAAAATGCATTTCTGCCAATGGTAATGATAAAATGGTGGGAATTTCCATGTATGACCCCTTGCATATTGGAAAGGCAGAACCAGTTAATCTCCAGTTTGGTAATTTTGGAATCAGTGCCTGGCCTAGTGATACAGGTGGTACTAGTCATACCGGAAGCATCGATGAGTCGAGGGCTGACGGTACTGACACGGGCAGTAGATATTTTTCCTCGTGTTGCAGCTCTCCAAGGCTATCAGAAGCAGCCGCCAAAGAAGTAAGTTTCCTTTTTTTTTCTATGAATTTTTGCTATAATTCATCAGTTACTCTTCTAATAAGCCTTACCCAATTTCTGTTAAATGAAAGATATGATCTTCTTAGTCCAAGTATGGGCTGCTTAATATTGTAGTTTGATCACAGACTCGGTTTTTCTTTGATATTTGGTGTCAAAACAAGTGTTTTACAGAAAATCTGGGAGACTATATGCTTAAATTCGTTTGTATTGGCCATAATGTTCTGTTGGGAACTTTGCTCAGGAAAGGACTCCTCCCAATTCTACTTAAGCTCGTATAGTAATATAGTAACTTAAGAATGGGCGTAATGACATTTAAGCCAATGAAGAGGGATTTACTAACTAAAAGAAAACAAGAAAATCCAAATAATCTAATTTTACTAAAAGTTAAAACGTTCATGACACGCTTGGTTTCCCAACAATTAAATTTGTGACTCATGAAGATCATTTATGATGGTGGTTAGCATATTAAGAAACCAAACGTTCCACCATCTTTTTTGGTTTACAAAGTATATATTGCATAGATAGGTGGAGCCTTAGATGTGCTGCTTATCTATATTGCTGGCGGATCGTGGCATTTGATTAGCAGTTTGATAGTATAGTTGTAAGAGAATTTTTTTCAACATAGAGATGATATGCCACCAGTAGACGATTGCTATTCTTCTTTTATGGTTTGTTGGGTTTGAGAGAGGACTGAAGGAGTTGAGTGGGTGTTTGTTATGGGCGGAGGAAGTTAGGCATTTTTTTATGCAAGTTTTGACATCAGCCAAAACTTGCCTTTACTTTGTTGCCTTGTTAGCTGTTCCATGAGACAAAAGTAGTGTTCCTTAAGAATAGGAGACACAATTAGAGGAACCAGAAGTTACCCAAAAATGGGCAGATGGTGAACCAGAAGTTGCCGCAAATGGACGGTGTATTCTGTTTTGAGGGGCATAGGACTAGGGTTGTTTTGAAATGTAAAGGTGTTTAACTGGTGCTTGGTTGTTGACTTGGTTCAACTATTCGGCTTGATTCTGATCTGATATAGACTTGACGCTTCATATACCATATCGAAAGAAACTTTTTATTATAACTAGAAACTTGAACTGAATTTGACTCGGGAAAAATGTGGTTGACTTGAACAGGGCTTGTCTGGCTCAGAAAATGTATGAATTGTGTTTGGTTTGGACAAAAGATGATGCCTCATTGTTGCTTGAAGGTGTGCAGTACCATCTATGTGAACTTTGCATGATTTACATAATTAAGAAGAACACTCGTGTTTCATGCTGGGAAAGAGGAAAACAAGTGAAGGTGAGAGAAATTTACAGTTGATCGGCACATTGTGCAAGGTCTGTGGTGTGCTGTGAGGTGAGTTGTATTCATTATATTAAAGTTTCCCAAAATTTATAGTAAAGGTCCTAAAGAGGTCCGTCTAGTTCATTGGGCGGCCTTCTAGATGATTTAACCTAACAAGCATATTGCATGAATAAAATATTAAAAGCAACCAAAATTGAAATGAATGCAGCTTATATTTGACAAATTGTACCCATTCCCCCAGCTCATCATTCTAGAGTTCTGAAATGAAGTTTCTCCACTTTATTTTTTCCTTCGTTATTCCCTCTCTTACGCACCTCATTGGTTGCTAATTTCCGCATTCTATTGGCACCTCATGCCCCCTTTTTATGAACAAACTATTTGCTCAAGCATATCAAGACCATGTATTGGTTATGGATCATTGTTGCATTGGAAAGAAGACCCAAATCCATTTACCCTCCATTAGCATAAAATTATATGCAAATTCCACTTTTAAATTTAGTGATTTTTAGTTAATAATAACTAATATTTTTCCTTTACATTTTATCAAAATCACGTTAGCTCTTATTTAATTGCTGCCACCTCCCTTTAGCTTCTTCTTTATCTTGTTGCATACAGCCTACTTGCTTGCCTGGGATTTCTAGCACTAGCATATTGTTTCTTACTCATTCATGCTCTTAGTCGTCCTTTCGCTCGCTTAATGAATTTCACAATCCAGCCTGATAGTTAGAATTAACCAAGTCAGGAACAATAGTTGAACGGTATTAACATTTAAACAACTATCCACTGAATTATAGAATCTTCCAATTTATAAAAGTACCACTAAAATCCACAGTGTGATAAAATTAAGCATCCAGAAACAACATAATCTAAAAATCACACCTCAAACTAGTGTTGAACAATATATCAATATTTGAAGAAAACAGTAAAAAAAATGCTACAAACACAACATAGCTAGTACCTATTAGTTGCAGTCCTCCCACTGTAAATCAAATCCCTCCCATAAACCAAATCTTTCCTAATAGACAAATTAACCTAAAATTTTTATTCTTCTGAAAGAAAACATTAATTTCAAATATAAGTTTGACTTAATGAGTAATTATAATCTTTATATGCATTAAATTATGATGCTTATAATATACTTGAATGAAAAAAAAAAAATGTAGCTCATCACTGTATAAATTCTTAAACCTTCATTTTCATTTGTTCCCTTTTTATTTGACTTTTAAGTATACATCATTTTAACATATTTAAACGTCATAATAGGATTACAATCATACTTGAATGTATCCTAAAAAATATATCCCAAAGTCTCCTCAAAATGTGCCCGTAGAGACCCTTAAAAAGATGTACCTGAAAGTACCCTCAATTTGCATTTGAAGGTACATCTTTATTATTTCTTTTAATGTGTATGGGTATATCACATCCCCTGTCAGTATCATCTGGGGTAATCATGTATGACTTAACATTTGTATTTCATTTCATATCATTTTAAAATTCCTCAAAATGCACATTCATATGCCTGTTATTTCCCTCTCATTTATGATACCATTTCATACTTTTAAATGATAAATGAAATATTTGTTTTAAACAATTTAATAAAAGATTAATATAGTACATAAAAAAATAACCACTCACTTTTGCTTATAAGTGAATTATGAAATACTTATCCACTAACTTCTTTAAACAACCACTAATATTAATTAAGTATGCAAATTATTATAATAATCTCAACTAAAGAAAGCTTAATCATATCTATCATCATATCATTAAATTGACATAATAATCAATATATTACTCCTTATGTTAAAAGGTCTGGTTTAATTCTTGCACGAGGCTTCTTTTTCTTCTCAAGTTTAATTCTTGTCGAAAATCTCTCCCACCAGTCTCTACTCGATCGTGAGAGCTCCCTCCTTCCTTCGATTTCGAATGGTCTCCCCTAACAAATAATGAGAGGCTTGCTACTCATTCTTCTCACGGTAGCGGCGCACAAAACTGATCCTTCTTCCTAACTCTTCGGCATTGCTCAAGTAATAAGCAATAACGTTGATCAGGTGCAGTAATTATTGCACGAGGAAAACCACACGAATCTTCTTCCTCTTTTGGCTTCCTCCACTCATAGATAAGTTGCCCATCCCCTTTGACGTCTTTTCTTCTCCGACTTCCTTCCTCAGTTAAGGTGTGAACAGTATTCTTCTCTTTCGATCTCTCAGCTATATCTCGCTTGCTCATTCGATGGTTGGAATGAGAAGACGTGTAAAGGAATAAAAAATATGTCTCTTACGAGATTATGCATCTCTAACTATCTGTATTTATTTATTTATTTATTTATTATTATTATTATTATTATTATTATTATTTTAATTCAGTTATTTCAATCTCCCCTCTTTATAAAATTTCATCCTCAAATTTTGAAAATATTTAAAACAAAAACAAGCATAGCTCAAATGAAAAGTTGTGATATTTTTCTTGCTTCTCAGAGACTCTCCCAAGTAGCATCCTTTTCAACTCATACTTTCATAAAATCTTCATAAAAGAGATCTCTTTGTTTCACAGCTTCTTCACGTCATAATCCAGAACTCTTTCACATTCCTCAAACATTAGTCAAATCAGGTTGACTGTCAACTGAGTTTGTTATCATCATACTAACTTCATCCGCAATATATTTTCTGATTGAAGACATGTGAAAATTATTATGCATTCCCTGCATATGAGCTGGTAAGGCCAATTCCACCTTCCCTGTCCTCTTCACAATATCAAGTGGATCGACAAATCTGGGGTTGAATTTTTCTATTTTTCTAAATCGCTGCATACCTTTTAGTAGACTGTCCTTGGTAAAAATAAACTCCAACTTCAAACTCAATAATTTTGTGCTTGGCATCGTAATATTTTCATTATCTATGTTGTATTGTTTTCATTATGTCTCTGATCAATTTAATCTTCTTAGTGGCATCATCAACTAAATTAGCTCTAATGATCTTTCTTTCACTTATTTTAGACCAACGTACTTCATATGGAGTTTTCCCAATGCTAGCCTAGCAACTACTATTGCAAGTAAATTCTACTAATAGGATATGTGTTTTCCAGTCTTCACTAAAGGCAATGACACAACCTTAGTAGACCTTTCAATATCTGAATAGTTATCTCCGACTGACCTTTTGTCTAAAGGTGAAATGTAGTTTTGAAAGTAAATTAGGCAATGAAAGCTTTCTAAGCCTTCTTCCATAATATGGAAGTAAATATGTCATTTTTGTTTGAGACAATAGACTTCGGCATTACATGCAATCTCACATTTTTTTACATATATAATTTAGCCGTCTTATGTAAAGTTTAAATTTAAGTTATGAAATCGTATTATTAACTTATTAAAGTTAATCTTTTATAATTATCTTTATCCGCTTTTAAAAATTTATGATAAACAATTTGAATTATTAAAAGTCCTAATAAGAGTTCACAAAATGAGATTAAGGGCCCGTTTGGGGCAACTTATAACGCCACCTCACCGTTTGGAAAACATGTTTTGGCAACTTATCCGAAAACGCGGTTGAGTTTTTACACTAAACGCAGGCCGCGGGTTAAACCCTGTAAGCCACCCGCAAGCCGCATTTTAGAATAAGCTGTTTATCTGGATAAGCTAAAGCTGCGTCAAACGCGGCCATCTTTTACTGAGCCATGTGAAATACCTACCAGGTTCATAATGAGGTAATGTTTTCTCCCCCATAAACTTGATTCTTTTTCCAAAATATGTATAACAGGAAAGTAATAATACAGATAAAAAGCGGGTAAGTACAAGAAAACGGTAAATGCATAATCCACATGAATCTCATAAGTACAAAAATTATAAAGTAAGAAAACGTGGTGCGATAAAAATCTCAATATAAGGGCTGTCACTTTGTAGAGAAACAAGATTAAAAAATAAATTGAATGAAAATTTAAAGTCGATTTCAAAGCAATTTTCAAAACAAAATTCAAGAAGAAAAAATATACATGATCAACATATCAAATAACACCTAGGTTACATCCTTAGATGACACTTAGTTTAACGTCATCAGCCTAACAAAAAAAGTTTCCTTCATGATCAAAATTTTAATTTAGTAAGCCCCGATCAATTGTCCAATATTTTGTTGATCCTGAAATTTTTATTAAATCCTTAAATTTCAGCTTTTCTTGCACATTTTCCTTCTCAGTTTTATAACAGTCATCCTGAGGGTATATAGGGGATCGATTCAGATTATCATTCCTAAAGGTTCTTTCTAAATTCATAATTCTCCCAATTATTTCACATATTTGCATATCAATGTCGCCCTCACAAGTTGCAAGAAACGGCTCCCTATAAGATAATTCAAGGTCTCCTAAATTTTGGGTTAGGTTCTCTCTAGGCTTTTCAGGTTTATGATTTAAATCTACTAGATACTCTTCCCTTGAGCTGTCTTCAAACTCTTCCACATGGGGCACTCCTAGGATTAGTTTTATGGGTCCCTATTTATGCTAGGGGGTTGCCTTATAAAGAAGAGCAGATTCTTCCTTAGTCATTTCCCAACAAAAGTCATCCGACTCAACTTGCTCTTCGGGATCTAAATCTTTCGATTCTGAAAGCTATCAAATAAACCTAATATCCTTTGGAGTTCATTACTTAAAAGGTTAGCTAACTGCTCAACTTGATTTTCTATGTTTCTAAAGGCATTAGCTTGGTTTTATAACTCTTTCCCCGCATTTATCACTAATTCTTCCAAATAGTCACTTTCTTCAAGATAGTCACTATCCTGGTTATTCCAACTTCCTACAAGATCGACTTCAGGGCTCTCCCATTGTTGGTTGTCTACTCTAGAGTATAATTATTTAAATTGAAGTTTGGGTAGCGATATTTTTTGGGTTTAGGCTTTTGATTCATTCCTCAAACTTACTAACAATTCTTCTAATGACAGGGTATGCTCCCTAAATTGGGGTTCCCAAGTGACTTTCGAAGGCTGAGTTTGGCAAATGTGGTCCCTATCACAGTTGTTCTGATTTTCTATAAGGTCGGCTTGATTTCTCCCCCAAACTTGGTATTTTAGACTAATGTAACTAATGTTCCAATCAGAGTTTGGGGAAGTAGCCGAGTTGGAGTTGTAGATATTGGAAAATGGGTTATGGCCATTATTTTTTATGGCATTAACTGTTTTTAAAGTATAGATGCTAGGATCTACCAACGCTCCATGAGTCGACCCATCGTTGGGTGAAAGTCCTTGCATCGTATTTGTACCCAGATTGTCTAATTTCCTAGAAAGTGCAGCCACTTGGGTTGCCAGGATAACTAATACCTTAGTTTAAGGGAGGAAGAGGCTTGCTAGCAGTAAGGTAGAAGAGATTAGGAGTTGGGAGAGAAAATGGACATGCAAGAGAGAGTCAAACCAGTTTATGTATTGGCGGGAAAAGATATCCGATCAAATCCTAGCAGCCATAATATGTATATGAATTTTTCATCTCTCCAGAAAGCAACCCTAGAATTTAGCCCCTAGATCAATTATTATATTATTTTTCTTAATATTGAGAAAGACTAAAGCAAAAGAAAGAAAGTTGATCAAGTACTATTATATCAACTAATCATATAAATCATTAAAAATCAATCATAATAGTTGATCAATCTATATATCTCATCACACAATGAGGCCTCCTTGGTTGCTATTGAAGGCTTTCATGTTGCCAAAAAAATTAGATTAGCAATTGCGAGGAAGGAGAAGAAATGGTCTCTCGAGGTGCTGGAATACATGGTTTGTTTCTCTTATAATTAATTTATTATGAAAATTTCCATTCCATTCTCCATTTCTTCGTTTATTTTCATTTTTGTCCGTATTCAGCTGACATATTTTTGCAGCTAAAAGAGGAGTTATCTGTCTCTGGCAGTGAAGAGGCTGATGATCACCCTGATATTGATAGTGATGAGGATCTAAGTGATGTTGCTAAGGATATTCATGATGAGGTGAGTACTTATCTCTAAAATTAATTATTTCTCCGGTCATTTACATGCATAGAACACAAGTCTTATGTATATACATATATCCACACCTAAATATTCATATTTACACACAACACTCAAATCTTTAAGGTCACATCAAAAGTAGCATTATTACCGCTGTTTAAAAGCAAAATAGTCGTTTTAATGCATAAGGTTTAAAGCACCAAAGTGCTGTGTATGTAAATATGAAAGTTTTGGTGTGAGATATAAAAATACACAAGAATTGTGTGCTATGTATGTAAATTTCCCTGCCTCCATTCATTGCTTCAAGAACGTATGGTAAAATCTAACTACTACCAAATTATTACAACTGCTACTGACTGCATTATTTACTTGTTTCCCTCCACAACAGATAGATGGCTCGGTTGACGAACACTCAACCAAGTCTGCTGAAGAGTACGATGATCTAGCAATGCGAGATGTCTCGGAGGGGGAAGAATTGATGGAGCATAACGAGTTAGTTTCTAATTCGAAACTTTCAAAGCGTTTCAGTTCAGTAAACAGCCTGCAAGACGAAGATGAGTACCAGCAGAACTGTGCTCTCACTCACCCACTCATCTCCATGAAAGAGGATAGTATTCTGAGCACAAGCTCGAGTAAGAAGGGCTCCATCGGTATTTTAGGGCGGCATTTGTGAGCATTTTGGCCCCGGTTAGTTGCCTCTCCGGTTCTCAGGTGTCCTCCCAGTGGCTCTATCAACGGTAATAATTCCATTTTTAGCTGTCTTTCCTTCTCTTAAACCATCCATATTTTATCTGCTTTGTGGTGCATATGGGGCTGCCGTCTATATCTTGTGGGAGAAGGTTATCGGAAACTTCCTTTATATTATTGGATAGGGGGGATATTATTGTGGGCAAGGGAGGTTATGGGAGAAAAGTTTGGACTAGGATATTCTGATTGAAATCCAAGTAAGATGAATTTTATCACCGTTATATATATATGCGCGCGCGTGCGCCGCATATTCAGATCAATTGATCGGACATCTGCTTGTCAGTTGTAAGTTTCCTTTGGTTTGGGGATCGATTCCCCTCGATTGTACGGTGTGGTCCTCGAATTATAGGCGCTCTTATCATAGCCTTCGGACATATATTTTTTTTCTAAAGGAATGGCCAAAGGCTATAATACGAACCCTAGCCACCTCTCATGCGCCTATAATTTGAGGGTCACACCTAACACTCGAGGGGAGTCGAAACCCAGGCCAGAGGGGACTTACAACTGACAAGTAAATGTCCGACCAACTCATCTGAGTATGCAACACATATATATATTTATCGTTAAATAAATGGTCAGAAGCTATTATATCACCCCTAATGTGCTTAACAATTTGAGTATCACATCCTTAAAGTCAACTGTGTCAGAGGGGAGTTGTACCAATGACCTTAGGGGTCTTATATTGTGGATGCCAACCAACGGACCGGGGTACACGGCACTACAATAAACTAAATGACTGAGTTTATTTTGTTCAAATACAATTTTTTTTTTCTTCTTCTTCAAGGTTATAGAGATTCCTTAAATTTTAGTTATGCAGGTCCGCATATTAAAATGACAACCATATTCTCATAGGAAAAAAGTCTAAGCCACAGCGTGTTTGTAGTTCCCCGAACATTCAGGGATTTTAAATGGCAATGAAATGCTCATTATATTCATATATTTATTTTGCAGAACCAAAGAGTCTCCGGTTTAGGTGAGAGGCGCCTAAAAGACTGTTCAATGGATTTTTAGTTCGGTGCACAATTCATTTTCAGCAATTTAATATTTGTAGGTTGTTGCTCTCTTGTTTTTTTTTTTTTTTTTAACAGCCCATTTAATCTTTTTTGTTGTTAAGTAGGTTTAAAAATTACATGTTCTGTTAAATGCCCGTATGCCCCTATATTTCAATGTATCATAATTTTCAAAATAATTAAAAATTTTGTTACCGCTAAAAAATAGTTAATTTATAAACAGAAAAATTAAATCTTCATAAAATTTTCATCAATCTCACTTACAATTTCAAATCATATACATTGATATTGATTTTATTTGCCAAAATATAAGAAAAGTGGACAAGACTATCAACGCTAAATCCACTCAGGCCTTTGCGGTGCTCACAGTGTTGAAAATGAAGATGAAAATTAAAAAAATTGGATATTATCTGATGACGAACTGTTTGGCAACTATAAAAAAAATGTCACTAATAACAGATTCAGGCCTTACACCATCCTCCAAAATTGTGCATATTTCATTATACCATTAATTTAAATATTACAAAAAAAGAGATTCAAATTTTTCAGCTTGAATAGCAAGAACTGAAATTTAGCTCACTCTTTATGACACAAACACCCTCCTCAGACCAACATTGCTTAATTTTCTTCCACAGCTAAGCACCATTCATGCTCTTCTTCCTAACCATAATTTGATCATTTAACCAGATACAACATTAGATAATTACAAAAATGCCACTCAAAATATTGCTATTTACAGCACCTCTTCGATTTTTTATTTTTTATTTTTTTTAAACCCTGAATCAATGCATTTAAGCATGCCAAGATCAAACTGTTGACCTTGACATGAATTATTGATATTTCAGAGAATTTAAAAAATTTATGAAAGAGGGTGTTAGATTAATAAATAATAATATTCCAAGTGCCATGCATGAAATTCATTCAAAGAATTTAAACTGCTGTGGCTGTGGCCCCTTCAAAAAAAAAGATTGCACTGTACGGACAGCTGCCTTGTATTTTCTTAGGCACCTAAGAATTAGGTCAGACTGCCAAACATGAAACCTTATTTTCAGTGAAAAACACCATAACCATCAAATGCAAGATCCAGAAAAAGAATCCGAGCAGTATATCATCTAATCATTTGAAATTGGAAAATGGGTGCCATCATTCACATGCCCAACAGACAGAGGACAAAACCATTTCAGCAAATTCGAACCCAGATTCTAACAAAGCAAAAACATGTTAGAATGATATAACTTGGTCAGTAAAATGCATAAAAGTCCTAGAAAAAATAGTAGTATTGAATGCACATACAGATTTAAGATTACTATATACACCGAGGTGGAAAGGATGCCGATAATTTTGACCGCACTTCTTGGCTAGCCAGACGGCCCGTGCCGCCTCTCGATACTGTGTGTGTGGAAGCAGGAATGGCGATGGATGAGCGAATTTTGATTTGGTAAGGAAGAATGCTGCAGAAAGTTAATGAAGAGCTGACTGACCTCTATGGTAGTAAGGTTTTTTGATAGGAGATAGATGTGCCAGGCAAAGAGACTGCTGATGGTTATGCTTAAGAGAACCGATGCTAAACCACTCAGAACCTGAAGTATGTAATTAATTGATAGGAAGATTTAAATATATACCCACTCAATTCCTAACACTAAATTTTAATTTTTTACATGCATACCCATATACATGAAACAGTCAAAATGATTGTATTTTTTATGTGATATGAAAGATTTGGGCGGTATTAATATAAAAATAAGTCCCCTAATCGTTAAAGCATGCATGTAAATACAGCACAGTTTTATTTGTGTGAACTAATAGCCATATCATGGAGGAAAAGGTCAAGTTCCTACCTAGAGCAACATGGAAGTCACAAGTTTATTTGTATAATAGAGAAACAAAGCTAAATTTACAAATCTCTCCCCCTGATCATGTAGTTGCAGGAGATTTGAGCATTTAAGGCCACTTATGTTTCTTCAAGGCTTATTATCCACATGGTATATCATATTGAAACCACAGATCATAACATCATGTCATAATTGTAGTAATCACATATGTTACTTGAAATATATAAAAAAAAGGAAGATTTACCGACTTACCACTCAATTCCTATGTATCTACATATCTAACACCTAAACTTTTAACTTTTACATACATGTCGTCTTACCTATGCATGAAATGGTGTATTTCACTTTTTAAAAACTAAAATAGTGGCATTTTTAATATAATCTGAAAGATTTTGTGGTATAAATGTAAAAAAGTATAGTTGTTAGATATGTAAATACATAGGTTTTGGGTGGTATGTATGTAAATGCCGCTAAAAGAAAATGAAAACTTTGATGAACCTCAAACTCAAATCATACAAAAAAATAAAAAATAAAAATTCCCGGCCACATCTGTTGGAACAATCATTATGAGCAACATGAGCTCTGGATAAAAACATTTTTCTCACAATTTATGATACATGATTATATCATGGACTTCCGTGCAACGATAATTAATGATCGAGCAATCGAAGGTGTGTTTTTACTTCATCTTTATTGAGAAATTTAAACATCCTACACAATTCTTATTCACACACATAATGAACACTCAAAGTTTGATAATTAGATTTACAACACCTTGGTATTATAATGCATGAAAAGTTGTATTTCACTTTTATAAAGACAGCGATGAAGGTATTTTGCATGTGATGTTAAAGATTCTAGTAGCATGCATGTAAATATGAATCTTTAGATATTAATATGTAAATACATAAGAATTACGTGGTATTTATGTAAATGCACCATGTTTATAAAGCCTTAGTTGTGTTTCTGGAATGGTTGATCGTATCAGTTGGTCCTCCTTCAAATGGTATAAATGCAAATTATGGGTTTGCATCCCTGGTGGAAATGGAAGCCCAAGTGATAAGATAATTTTAGAAGATTGTCAGGAGGAGAAGATAAAATTGCAATGTTTCATCATATAGAATAGAATTATGGACTTGCATTTAGTTTTGAGCTTTTTGGCGCAGTTGAGATTTTGAGCACTGGAAATTGAAAAAAGAAGCTTTTTGTACTTCTTTCTGGAGCAAATTAAACGGGTTGAATTTTGAACAACTACAGAAATTTTAGAGCACCGCAATAACAGAGCAAAACTATCAAACCAAAGGAAAAATTCTGAGCAATCAAAAGTTGAAGAAAAGTGGCAACTTTTATTCAAGGGGCATTTATATATATACCACCTAATTCCTTTGTATTTATATATCCAACACTTACACTTAACTTTTTTACATTTATACCACCCAAATATTTCATATCACATAAAAAAATACCACCATTTTAACTTTTAAAAAATGAAATACACATTTTTCATGCATAGATAAGATGACATATATGTAAAAATTGAAGTTCAGAATTGAATATGTAAATGCATAGGAATTGAGCGGTTTGTACGTAAATCTTTCTTTATTCTATTAAAAAGATTATTATTACTTTTTTTTTTCTTGAACTGGTCGTATGTGAACAAGATGATTCGCACTCACATTGAAGAGCTTCCAAGCCATACTTCTGAAGCCATGTTTCTTGTGGAGTGTATCACAAAAGAAAATTACCTGCAACAATCAAATCTTGAATTACACAAATTATCGATGATATAAGCATTTAGGTGCCCATAGTTTGCTGCAGAAGAGGCGCAAAGCACTTTAAAACTTTATTTTCGGGTATTTACATGCATACCACCCTATTCTATATTTACACATCTAACACCTAAACTTTACTTTATACATTTATACCACCTAATCTCTCAAATCCTATCAAAACCACCACTAATTTAATTCCTAAAAAGTGAAATATATGTTTTCATGCATGGGCAAAGTTGCATGTATGTAAAATTGTGAAATGTGGGTGTTAGATACGTAAATACATAAGAATTGAGTGGTATGTACGTAAATCTTCCCTTTATTTTTTTGTGTTTCGTTAGCTGTTCGTTGAGTTGTTAGAAGGCATCTTTTAACTTCCTTCGCCTCCCTGAAAAGTAAATGCGATCAAAATTAATGTCATTTACCTAATAGGGTCTTGGGTTTGAACTGTAAAGATTTTGCTGCAGTGACAGCAAGTACTAAAAAGGAAGTAAAGAGCTGGGAACAACACTGACTCTAAGAATAATTTATAGGGACATTTACATACATACCACCCAATTCCTTTGTATTTACATATGTAATACTTTATTTTTTACAATAATAACACCCAAATCGTTCTTATCAAATAAAAAATAACACCATTTTAACTTTAAAAAAAAAAGCTGAATTTCACCTTTTCATGCATAGGTTAGGTGGCACGAATGTAAAAAATGAAGTTTAGGTATTAGATATGTAAATACATAGGAATTGAGTGGTATATATGTAAATCTTCCTAATTTATAAACCGAGTATGTCAAATTAACCAACCGTAGAATAGATGGACGCAGCTGAGCCATAAAAGATGCAGCCAATAAAGGACTTATAATTTGCATATCCCACACAATTACCAATCCAAGAACAGTGATGATCCTGCAATATGTAAAAAGTGCAACACCAAATACAATTAGAATACAGATTTAGAAGGCGCGCATGATGAAGAGCAGATTTTTTTTTTTTACATACCATTTTCAGAATACACCTTCGGCAAACCCTGCAATGATGTGCACGGGGTGGCTTATAAGCACAGCACTTGTCACAATATTGAGATTTACCCTTC